>QRFJ01001897.1:346352-381590 GCA_006176705.1 Cocos nucifera | reverse complement strand
ATCTTAATACCGGTACGGCCAAGAGAACGCCTTAATCAGGACATTTCAATTACTAACAAACAATAATCAGATTCTACTATCATAATATTCATATTTATAAAGTAGAATCTAATCATGGCATATTTGACATACATCTCATGTATCAATTCATGCATATTTTCAAGATCTAAATTAATGCACATAATAATCTGAAAGAATTAGATTTAAATTGATCTAATAAAATAATTCTAATCTAGACAATTATGAGAAACTATTCTACCACAGTCTAGTCATTGCATCTATCATTCTCATATGATATTTAAAATAAATAATTTTTAATTTGCTGCTTTATCAATGTTATTATAACACTTATAATATCGAAAAACCGTAAATAAGAAGATCTAAATATGATTTAATCAGATTTAAATCAAAGGACAGTCAAACTATTCTATAAGAACTATTCTATCTAGAAACTAGTCATGCATATCTTCTAATGTTCTTTAGATCCAAATCATTTAATTTTAATTTTTTCGGATTTCAGATCTGATCACATCTCCATGTGAAATCTTGAAAATCACTTTATTTTTATAAAATAAAATTAAAAATTAAGACTAAATAATTTTAGAACCATGGCTCTGATACTAGTTGAAGGGAAATCCTGATTTCCGGTCCAGGTTCGTCCAGATCTGATTAGATCAAGAGATATATTTCAAAAATTTTTTTCGATGATCAAATCAGATCTTGATATGTTTCAGATCTAATTTCTTATTATTTAATAAAAATAATAAAATAAGAAAATTAAATCAAATTTAATTTACCTGATTTGGGTAATCCTATTACCCTGTAGATGATCCTGATTGCAGCGGAAGGTTCTGGATCTTAGCCACACAAGCGCTGGCTCTACTGCGGTATCACTCCGGGTTGGATCTGGAGATCCTCTTCTTCTCTATCATACCTCCAAAAATCAGATCTGGATCTGATCTGGAGGATCTTCAAAACTCTTTTGAAGATCGCAGTCGTCCTTTTGCCAGCAAGCGCAGCCTTCTTGCTTTTGATCGCCTTTCCTTGATCTGAATCGCCCAAACCAAAGTCCAAAACACCTTTTGGAGTGGAGAGCAAGGGGAGAAGAGACCTATGGCATGGAGAAGGAGGGGAGAGGCAGCCTTGGGGCGTGTCTAATAGCATTCACATCTTAGAATTAGGGTTTGGGCGCAGGGTCTTTATTTATAGACCTCTTGTGATCCAACTCCTCTTCCTTCTAACCATACACAACCCTTTGTTAAATCAGATCTAAATCTGATTGGTTGGATAGAGACCCCTGGATTCCTCCTTGAGAGGTGCCTAAGACCAGTCAAACTGGATTCTTAGTAGAACTCTGATTGGAATCCAAAAGGGAGGTGGAGTCCTTGTCCAATAAGGACTCCTAGGCGCCTCCTACTTGGGCTCACGCCACCCTTGGCATGCACCCTTCTCCTTGCCAGGTTCTGGCAAGGGGACAGGCCCCCACCAGCTCTCCAATTGCATGACATATGTTCAAAAGTCAAAGGATGAATGGTCAACGTTTGACCAGTCAAAGGTAGACTTTTGACCAAAGTCAAAGAACAAGAATATGAGGCAGTGACCAAAATGGCAGGTAATGTCTTACAAATAAGACAACCTATTTCTGACTGGACAACCTCCAGTCAGACCATATGAAGGCCTCTTGATTGAGCACAAACTTCTTTGGCTCAGTCAGGACAAACTTATTTTATGATAGAAAAAGAGAACGTTAGGTTCAATCGAGTGCCTAGCACGATTTCCTTGAACCTAATTGAATCTCATTCAGATCAATTGAACTAGATGAGTTTCAATTGATGATCACCAGATTCAAGCCCTTGTTTGTGTGACCCAGTTAGGTTCAGTTCTATATGGTAAATGGGATATGTCATGATCTCTATCATAGACATCATCGAAAACCTCCTTTCGATGGATTAGAACTCTTCTGATTTCGAACAGCTAGAATGATCGATCATCTAAATCATTCTAATTGCTCCCAAAATCCACCAAGTGACACCTAGGAGTATATGGTGGCAACCCATCAGTGCTGAATGCGAACCTCTTGGTGCAGCTACCTGTGTGATTCAGTTCTTCTATCTTGAGGCCTCGATCAGACTAGGGTTAAGGTGAACTCGTCAAACCTAGTCTCTGTCAATATGATGTAAATCATTCGATTCGAGTTCCAATGTGAAAATCTAAATAGAAACTCTTTCTATTATTCACTCTACCATGGCCATGGATTTCTGGACTTGATTCTCATGATCATCATAGGGGGCTACTCCTCTACCACGCGAGGTAGATAGATTCCATCTTGATGCAATCCAGTTCCTACAAAGAACATGTCACAGCCAACATACACCTCAGGGTTCCATATGGCTAGGAGACCGAGTAATGGTGTAGTCAAACTATAACACCCTCAAGGTGAACTGCCGATGCATCTCAGGTCAAAGAACCAGACACACTACTGCAGCATCGAGTCAGTCATTGACGAGAAGGTAGACTCCCTAATGACTACTCGAGGTGGTCACGCTCAGTGCCGTCGTTCTCTAACGAGTATCTGTACTCTCGCTTCGGTGTCTCCACACCGTAGACTCAAGACTCATCTACTAAAGAGAAGCGATTGTACACCAACCTTCCGGATCAATCACCATCCTCGTGATGATCCTATGGTCGGGAGCTGTTTATGAGTTAATAATGATTATTCATGTCTTAAATTTTTAACTCTTAAAAATATGAATTATCATTACCATTAACTCAAAGGATGTATCACAGACACTAAATACACATGTGTGATAGAAAATAACTCATTTTATAAATTATAGTCAAAATTATAATTTTGCCCCTAGAAGTGTATTACAAGTGTCAGCCAATTCTGGCTTCTAGGGCACATATATCTAACAGCGTCGATGCTTTTTCAATACGAGATGATTCGAAAAGATAAGATCTTGAAATTCATGCCAAAGAGGTGCTTGAGGTACGGCATCATTAAGGCCTTGCTAGCTACCCAATTCCATCACGATAAGTGGGACACGTGTTCGATGGAGATCGAGTAGGGAGAACCAATAATCATAACTACCTCAGGCCTCCCTCAGGTATTTAAATCCTTTCCTTCCTTCCAATGCCTAATTCTATTCTTTAGTTTTCTTCATCTTCCTAGTCTTCGCCTTCTTTGCGTCTGAGAGCTTCGACTACTTCTGCTACTTCCTCCAGCCATAAATGCTTCCCATTCATTTTGCATCCCTTCGATTGTCTTCTTGCCATCTTGAATCATTCTAGGTTAGTGCCCAAACTTTCTCTTGGTTATTTTGATACTTTTCAATCTCTGAAACTTTGATTTTTCTGGGAGGCCTTAAATTTATTTTTAATTTTTGAAGTCTTTTTCTAAGTTTTGGTTTGATCCATATGTCTTCTGTGGGGTCCTGGTCGACTGGTTTTGGGAGCCCAGCCTGCTTGAACTTGATGGACTTAGGTCTTAGGGAATTAGCCAATCCTATAGAAGCACCTCGTCCCCCCTTTGTCCTTGGTACAATTTCTTGTTTACTTCATCCCGACGATCTTTCTTTGATAAGGATTCAGTATGGGATATCCTCGGAGTACGAACAAGAACTTTCCGAGCCAAGTGATGAAACTTGCTCTCCTTCCCCCGATCATTTTTGCTTGTACACTAAGGCTCTCCATGCTGGACTCCGACTTTCGATCCCACCTTTTGTTGTCACCCACTTTAGGTTTTTGAACATCACCTTCGCCTCCATGATGCCAAACTTATTTAGGTTAATCATAGGATTTCTATCTCTATGCATCATAGCCAGGGTCTGACCTATGATTTTTTTATTTTAAAATTATTTAACTTTCAAATGTCACCCCACCACCAAAGACTAGTGGTACATATCTCTCCAATTCGGTAAGAAGGGGTTGCTTAAGTGCGCCCCCTCCTCAGTTCATAACTGGAAGGGAAGATTCTTCTTCATCGAATGCCCCCTCCTAGAATTAGGGTTGCCCTCATGGGAGAATTTAAGAGACTCAGTCTGTCGATCCCCTGGGTAGAAAGGAAGGATCAAGACTCGAGTAATAAGCTTAGAGACTATCGAGCTTCCCTTATATCTAGATTGCTTGATGACCAGACCTTGTTTAACTTCGGGCTTAGTCGCCTTAATCCAGCAGGTAGATTTTCATATCTTAATAACTTCACCATGTGCTCTCTTCTGACCTTAATCTTTATCATTATAGAAATAACTCCAAAAGAGCGAAATCATCTAATCTAGAAAGTAGTAAAAATCATGTCCAGCTAACCTCTCTAACATCTAATCAATGAATGGGAGAGGATAATGATCTTTTCTAGTTACATCATTTAATTTTCCATAATCTATGCATACTCTCCATCCAGTAATAGTCCTAGTAGAAATTAATTCATTATTATCATTTTGAACTACAGTAATTTTACCTTTCTTAGGAACTACTTGAGCAGGACTTACCCATGAACTATTGAAGATAGGATAAATAATACCTGCATCAAGTAGCTTGATTACCTCCTTTTTGACCACTTCTTGCATCTTAGGGTTGAGTCTTCTTTGGGGTTGGACCGTAGGCTCATAGTTATCTTCCATGAGAATTTTGTGCATACAAATTGAGGGACTAATTTTTTTGATGTCTGCAATGGTCCATCCAAATGCCTTCTTGTGTTCCTTTAGCACTCATAACAACTTTTCTTCCATTAAACCTATCAAAGAAGAAGAAATAATAATAGGTAAGTGCTAAGAACCTTCCAAGAAAACATATTTTAAATGAGAAGGAAGAGGTTTAAGTTCAAGAGTTGGTGGCTCTTCAATTGATGTCTTTGGAAGAGGAGTAGATGATCTTTCTAATTCTTCAAATCATGGTCTATTTGTGCATGGAATATATGGTTTGGCCTTCAACAATTTTATGCATTCTGTTTGCCTATCGTCTTCAGTTGAACCCTCTTGTGATTGGATAATGCAAGCTTCAATAGGGTTCTCAAACCTATTTTCTAGAAAATACTCATATACTAAATTGTCAATATCATCTATTCGAAAATAAGTTTGATTATTATTGAAATATTTAATAGCTTTAAAAATATTAAAAGTAACTTGTTCATCTTAAACTCTTAGAATTAGTTTTCCTTGTCGAACATCTATTAAAGCTCTTCGAGTAGCTAAAAAGAATCTTCCTAAGATAAGGGGTACATCATAATCTTCTTCCATATCAAGAACAAAAAAATCAATCGGAAAAATAAACTTATTTACTTTTATCAAGACATCCTCCACTACACCTATTGGATATTTGATGGATTTGTCTGCTAGTTGAAGAGTGATAGTGGTAGGTTTCAGTTCTCCTAGACCCAGCTTTCTGAAAATAGAGAAAGGCATGAGATTAATACTTTCTCCTAAATCATATAAGACTTTATCAAAACTACAATCACTAATAATGCAACGGATAGTAAAACTCTCTAGATCTTTTAGCTTCTGTGGTAATTTATTTTGAAGTATTGCTGAGCACTGTTCATTCAAATTTATTCTCTCATGCTCCTTCAGCTTCTTCTTATTTATTAGAATTTTTTTAAGAAACTTGGCATACCTGGGCATTTGAGTGATAGCATCTACAAAAGGAATATTAAGATGTAAATTTCTTAAAATTTTTAAAAAGTTAGAAAATTTCTTATCTGGATGTTGTATTTATCTTTTTGGAAATAGTAGTGGAGGCATGTAGTGCTTCACATTTGGATCAGCAAATTTTATTCCTAGGGACCATCCCTCTGTTGGTTGTTTCAATGACTGACGAGCATTAATTAATTGACATTTCTTTGTTTGTAGTTGGCTCTTCGATCTCTTTCTTTTGATGCGGCTCCTCCAGCTCTTTACTACTTCTTAAGATGATAGCATTGATGTGATCCCTCGGATTGGTCTCCATGTTGCTAGGCAAGGATCCTTATGGTCTCTCGGAGATTATCTTAGCCATCTATCCTACTTACATCTCTAAGTTTTGAATTGCTGCTACTTGGTCTTGCTTGAGTTTGTTTTCTAGAGTTTTTGTAGTTGCTTCTTGGTTTTGCATGAATTTGCCCATCTTCTTAGGTGCTTGGAATCTTTGGGGTGGTTTCTATGCTACATTTTAGTTGCTCCATGAAAAATTTGGATGTTGCCTCTATCCTTGATTATATGTGTTGGAGTAGGGATTGTTTTGCTAAGGCCTAAAAAAATTATCAAGATAATTAGCAATATCAGAGGCTTTAGTAAAATGATTACCTATCTGGCAGTCATTTGTATCATGTCCTCCTCCACACAGGTCATAAGTGATGCTCTGAATGTTCATAGCTATTCCTTTCATATTATTGTCTTCGACTCTAAGTGCTGCAATTTCAACTAATAAAGCTGGAACGCAATCCACTCCCTGCACTGCTACTAGTTTTCTCGGCATCATGCGTTCTATTTGCCACTGATAGCTATTTGATGCCATCTCATCGATCAGATCAAAGACTTCTTCCTTCATTTTTTGATTAATGGTTCCTCCTGCTGCTGCATCAATCATAGAATAATTAGTAGGAGATAAACCATTATAGAAAGTTTGTATCTAAAGCCATACGGATAGTTGATGATGTGGACATCTTCTTAGCAGTTTCTTAAAATGCTCCCAAGCCTCATATAATGTCTCCATGTCCATCTGCATAAAAGAAGTAATATCATTGTGCATCTTGGTAGTCTTTGAAGGTGGAAAGTACTTGGCTAAAAATTTTTGGGCTAGAGCATCCCAAGTTGTGATAGAACTTGCAGGAAGAGAATGAAGCCAACTTTTAGCTTTGTCCCATAAAGACAAAGAAAATTATCTTAATCTAATAGCATCATCCAACACCCTATTAATTTTAAAAGTATCACAAAGTTCATGAAAGTTAGAAATATGGGCATTCAGATCATCATGCATGTGTCTACTGAACTGGATAGTTGATTGAATCATCTGGATCATTGCTTATTTTATTTCAAAGTTGTTCGTTCGCATAGGCAGTCTCCTGATGTTCGAAGTTGCATCAACTACAGATGGTGTGATGTAATCATTTAATGGACGATATGCCGCTCGAATAGCTTCTTGCCATCTCTTGATCGCCATATCCAATCCCAGATTGATGTCGTTAGGATCTTCAGCTGCCATGTTCCTTTTCTGTTGTAGTCTTCTGATGGTCCTCTCAATTTTTGGGCCTAAAGATAGTTAGTCACCATGTCTAGTACATGTCATGCATCGAACAAATCTAAAAATAAAGTAAGAATAAAAATTAAAAATAAAATTCTAAAGTAAAGCAAGGATCAAAATTTTAATATTATTTTAGACATGATCCTCAACAATGATGCCAAAAACTTGATGCGTGCTAATCTATAGCTATGGCAAGTATACCAGTTGATCAAGTAATAAAGTAAGTGAGTAGAGTATCATTCCTAAAAGAATGAAAAATAAGTACTGAAAATATTCTTTCCTAAGCTTTATTTAGAAGATCGATTTATGAGAATTAATAAAAATAAGAAGAAATAAAAAAATAAATTAATAAATTATAGGGAAATAGAGAGTGCATAATTTTTAGGGTTTAAACTCAAGAGCAATAGGTTACTAAGGCAATTGGTTCATCACCTCAATCAACACAATATTTAGGTAATTAGGTTAATTTTGTTTCATGTGACAGTGGAGTTTCCTAGGTTATTCACTATCTTTTGGTCCAAGCAAAGCAAAACTATCAATATTTTTTAAATATCCTTTGGTCCAAGTATAATTAAAATAAATACTGATGCTTTAAATTTTGTGAAACTCTTTAATTAAAATACGCTGCATCCAAAGCATACTAAAATTTTTGCATGCATGTGAATTCTAATTTGATTCATGATACAAATTATATAAATCAAGAAGTGTCGACATAGATGTACTTGGTCCGTATCATCTATGCCCATCAAATTAATTAGAAGATGGCCAGTAATCTAAAAGCATGAAGAACAGATTTATATACTCTTGATAAATAAAATATAAAATTAAAAGCAAATCATACTAAATATTACATCAAAAGAATGGGTACACCTTAGCCTTAGTAAAATAAATTTAGTTCATGGCAAAAGGTTCAAAAACAATAATTAAAATAAAAAGCTTGTAAAAATTTAAACAGAAATTTGTTTGTTGTTGAAATTGATCGTCCGTTGCTATTGGTGTGGAGATCTTGATTAAGAAGAGCCGCTTGATCAATATACTGGATGTCGAAGATGAACCATGAAGAAGGAAGAAAGAAAGAAGAATAAAGAAAGAAAAAATAACTCTCAACCTCCCTCTCTATTCTCCCCTCTAGCTCTCAACCTCTCTCCCAAGTTCTCTCTAAAATCTCCTCTCAAACCCTCTCTCATCATTCTCTTCTCTACTGTTCCTAGGCTTTCTATTCTCTCTCTCCTCAGACCATCGACAGCAAGCTTTTAAATAGCTTTTGGGTAGAAATCCCATTGAAATTGCATTTAAAACTCCTAAAATCAATCGAAGAGAGCTCTAGTAGTTTCTGGCCTTTGGATCGGCATCCAACGCATCAAAAACCACTTAGAAATTCTTTCTAAAAATCTAATAGAAGTCAAAATTAAGCTCAACCATCAGATCTTCTTTGATGATCAAATCTAGATTGTCCGCCAGTGCACAGGAAGCTTCAAACCTTTAGTTAAAACATGGGAACCCCTAGCCACCATTGGATCATGGTCGGCTGCCAGATCTTCCATTAATCAGCACCTTAATTCGATCCATCCGATCAAATCCCAGCGCCTTCGATCGTCAGATCAAGCCTTCATCCCATGTAGACCAATCGCGTGCCTAGTTCAACATTGACCATCAAGCTTTCAGCCAATCCAAGCATGCATCGCCATGTAAAATCACCATCGTGCCCCTGGCCTGTTACTATAGTGGTCCACCATACGCCACATAAATTTCTGACATCAACGGGGCATTAGCGGGCGGTCGGGCCGGTTTGAATCAAACTGGTTGGCTATATATATATATATTTCCTTTGAAAATTGATTCTGGGCTTGTTTGAAGTCCGTTTTGCTTAAAATTTATTTTGTTTGAACCAAAAAATTAAGCTCTTCATTTTGATAGCCTTCTTTCCTATATAAAAGCATTAATTTCCTAAAAATAAATTAATTTATTTTATAATTTAATACTTTTATTAGTGTATTTTTAGCACTTATTAGGCAGCTTGGATTGTCTCTTGAAGACCCTTGACCTTGATCATTGTCTTCTCAAGGAGATGCTCAACCTCGGCTTTCTCCTTAAGAAGGTAGCTTACTTCAGCCTCGCGATCTTCCCGACCTTCACTGCTTTCAACCTTGAGAGGTTCATCATCTTGGTATTGGCAATCAGTTGGTGTCCTTTCTGCAAAAATGATCAAGTAAATCATACTGATGAAAAAGCACATGGATGAACCGACAAAAATATAAAAAAAAAGAAAGATGAATTGATTCACCTTGAGGAAGGACCCAAGAGAATCCCAGATGCACTGCTCAAAGTCGGCGTCAACGATTCTGTCCATGACCTCGAGCAAAGTGCACCTATCGATCAACTTCTTCATAATTCCTCAATCATTGAAGGGGTTTTCCTCTAGAACCTCATCAGAACCATTGGACCCCCTAGAGCTAGTCTTGTATCAGGCCTTTGCGATGGCCGACTTCTCCTTCCTCTTCTTCTTCTTCTTCTTTGCCTCTTCCTCCCTCTCCATGGGGGCCTCAGAAGTGTGGGCTTCGGCCAAGGAGTCCGCATAGGTCAGAGGTGCTACAACCTCGATTGCAGTGGTAGTAGTAGGGACGTCAGCAGCAGCATCGATGGGCACCACAGAGCTTGAGGCATCAACCTTTGTTCTTTTGGAAGGCTCACTAATCGTGGTACCCATCCTTTTGTGGACTCGGAGCCTTTTGGAAAGATGCTAAAGTTCGTCCACGTCCATTTCTGCAATAAGAAAAAATTCATAATTAGCAGGAAGGATGAGAAAGAAACTTATGAAATTCATGAATATACTTGCTGGATTAAGAGAACTCAAACCAAGGTTGAACAAGGCCTGGTTCTTTATTAGCTAGGATAGAGCAGGAGCTCGATAATTCCTAATCTTGCTAATCGATTTCTAATCCTCTTTTCCTAATCCCAGAGCTCGATAGACTGAATCCCTCAGATGACCCTAAGGGGGAAGTCCTAACTCTAGGGTTGGGTAGGACACAAAGAAGAAATTCTTCTTTCAGTTGTGAATGGAGAAAGGAGCTCCTTTCAATAATCCTTTCTTGCTAAACTAGGGTGAGAAGTACCACCAGTCCTTCGCAAAACGATGATGTTTGAAAGTATAGTAGTTCCAGAATAGAAAAATGGTTAGACAAACTTTAGCAAAGAGGTAAAGAAAGATAAAAGCAAGATTGAACCTAAAGGAATTTGACACTACGGAATCAAAAAAAATGTTTAAAAAGCAAAAAATGATAATTATGAAAGGAGGGAGAGGAAGTCTCAGTCCAACATGAAAAACTTCTAAATACAGATAAAAGCAGCCTAGAGAAGGGGAACAAGTTCGGTCATTTGGTCCAGGGAGTTCTAATTCATACTCAAGAGGAATTTCATACCAGATTCTAATTAAGAAAAGGTCATTTAGGGATAAGGAACAAGAAATATTTCTGGGTATGAAGCTCAGCTTGGGTACATCCCTAAGTTTCATCTCTTCTTTGGAGTTAGGGTTTTCGAAGGATGGACCAGATGAACTGCTAGAACTAGATGACCATGAAGTTTCAAAAGACATTTAAATCAAGGAAAAGCTAAAAAATCATCAAAAAAATGGTGAGGAAAAATATTATAAAATCTTTTGGGAAGATCAGCAAAACTTGTATGGAAGACTAAAAGGCCGAAAAATAATGTAAAAGAAGAGACAGTGATGGAGGACTAACATAGATTGGTGGGAGGATGTGAGGAGGTGATTGGAGAGACAAGATGCAGTCGAGAAGGACTTTGGCAGTCGAAAGGATCGTGGATGAGAAGGAACGAGGTGCTCGAAGAACTCGGGGAGATGATCGAGAGAGTAGGGATCGATCAGAAAGAATGTTAATGGCTAGAAAATCAATGGAAAGGGCAGAACACTCAGAGATGGAGAAGAATGAATGAAGGAAAGAAGATAGGTACAAGCAAGAATGAGAAGCTAGAGAGGAGAAGGACTTAAATAGACATGTGGAACCAGAGAAAGTTATGATTACAGACCCTCCTCAGTCGATCTTAGCTTGCCGCATGTCCCGCTTACCCCAAATGTCTGATAGGATAATAATTGCACCATGAACAGAGCTCTATGCTGGGTGAGTTTTCAAAATAATTCATCTCTTCAAGTCATTCAGCATTAAAAACATCGGCACCAATTTAGAGAAGGCCAAAGTGTTTTACTTTTCGAGAGCAGGAAACATGTCTGGCATCAAAAGACTTCGGCATTAGTAGTTTTTATACTTTCTTCATCCAAAATTTAAATTCAAAAGTAGGGGGACAAGTGTTGGGGATAAAATAACCTCCATCGAAGTCCTTGACCGTCGACCTTCATTCTATGAGTATTTGCCAATCCTCTCAGCAATAGGTCCATGCTGCGGAACTTGTCGAGAGTGCATTGAAGTCTGCCCAGATGATCTAGGATAGCAAAGGAGAACTATTATTTTATTAACCCTACTTTTTGATATAGAATGAATGATAGGACCGGAGCCCAGTCCTCCCAACCTTGATTGATGATGAATTTCAAAGATGGATGCAGTCCCATATTATAAATGACAAACTCCTCTAGTCGCCCACATTTTGGACGAACTTCTTCAATCGCACTCATTTCAGATGGACTCCTTCAATCATGCTCCTTTTGGATGGACTCCTCCAGTTGCACTCCTTTCAGATGGACTCCTTCAATAGCGCTACTTCTAGTCAGACTCAGTCGAAATGAGCCTACTTATAGATGACCTAGAACATGGCCAAATTTCTCAAAGCCATAAGAGACCACTTCAATGGACTTCAACTAGATGCAAGTTCATTGTATGTTGATTGACTCTCAAGCTCGACCAGCCAATCCTGAACCCAACTCGCCAACACCTATAATCAATAGACAGGTGCAGAGAACCCTAATCTCTTTCCAAACTTCTTCAAATAGATCCAAACTACCTGCAAGTCATGATAAATAATAGCCCACTCTCCATAATAAACTCCACGAGACCTCAAGGGCCCACTATCAGATAGTTATGGCTGTCACTATCAGTTTATTACATACTTCATCTATAAAAAGGATCCTCCAAATATGTTTCCCTCGAAGCTCTCCTTCTTTGCCATTACTCTGCTCTTTTTTCTCCTGAGTACTCCATTCTAGTTGGCTAGAAAATTGACTTGAGCATCGGAGGGTCCTGCCAGAGCCACCCACCTCCGATTTGAGGCTTTGCTTTGCAGATCTCATCGACGATCTCATCTACTCCAATTTCAATGAATTTTGGCACTAGCACCATTTTCTATACCAATAAGATTGGCACTAGAGAAAGGGTTGTGCCTTGAGCTCTTGTTAGAAAAGGAGTGGTCAGTCGAGTTGACCCTCTTCCTTTCTTTTTTGATTCTTCAGAACTCTTTCTCTTGATCTTTGTTTTCTAGTGAAAATGCCATCAAAGAAGACAATGACCCAATGATCAACTACCTCCACGGCCAGATCTGGCACAAATTTGCCTGCTTCGACCCTATCACTGGCACCCCAGCCCCCACCACTAGCAGCCATGGTGGATCGAGAGCAATTCAACCTACTGGTGTAGAAAGTTAGGAGCCTCACCAAAATAATATAGGTCATGCAGCGGCCCCTGGCACGAATTCCGCTGGAGAAGTCTATAACACCCCACCCCTAAATCCAGGTGATGGTGCCACACCTCATCCTTATCTAAAGGTTAAGTAGATTTTTATTGTATATCTAAATTGAAGAATCACTTAAACCTACTCAAAATAATTTTCTTGATCAATTATTCCATCCATCACAAGCATTTCAACTATACTTGCCCTTTCTTGGCAACCAAACTGATGTTTTTAATTAAATCTTTACTATAAACCATTATCATAATTTAACTCATTAATTCACATAAACAACTCTAAGTTTCAATAACAAAACCATGCTTCATACATACATTCTATTTGTTAAACCATCCTTTTGAATACATGCCTTTTATAACAAACTACAACATATACATATAATAGTTTCTGATTTAACTAACTCAGCTATACAATATTTTTCAAAATATATTTCTTTTACAAGATAATATTATCAAAAATACTTCCTCCACTAGAAGTACTAATACATAAGCTAAAACATATCACCAAACCCAGCTATTCTCAAAACTGCAAATGAAAAGAGTGAGGGATGAGACTTGGGAAAGTCTTAGTGAGTTAATAATCCATCTAACAGTAGAAAATGGAAATGCTTAACTTGTAATTGAACATAACAATAATAATTGAAATGTAAGAACTATTTTTTATGCTTTACAAAGCTGAAATAAACATAATAAAAACTGATATATAAGAACTACTTTTTTGGAGCTTCATCAGGCTGAAATATATCCTACTGGATTAAGCAAAGTATCAAAGAGTTTCACAAAGCTGAAATATACCCCACCGAGTTAAAGAAATATATCAAACTATGCCATGCCAATGCATGCTTCCATCTCAGCTACTATCGACTGAATCCTAGAGCACCCCTTTCAAGAAGCTCGATAAGTAGTATGTTATGATGCTAAATGATGTAAAGGAGCCCCATTGGGCATTCTGATACACTGCTAAATATCTACCAAGCCCCACTAGGCATTCACCAATGCAGACTGTGGTAGTGCTAGCTTATGCCAATGTAAATGCTTATGCAATGTAAGGATGCACCCTATAAGTTGATCACTCCTATGGATAATCTTTTCCAAAAATCAAACAAGCTAAAATTCCCCAGAGTTGAATAGTAAAACCAACAATTTCAATTCCTACTTTCATGTTTGCATATGTAAATACATAAGCTGAAGGATATCAAAGTGAACTATTTTTCAAAGTAAGTAATTTTCATAACAAAATATAATAAGTAAAACACCAAGGCTAGATATGAAAATTTGCTCACCTCAACTAGCTATTAGTTAAATGGGCTTACTCGAAGCACCTTTCCAAATATTTTCTTTTCCTATATCATCAATAAACATTGATTAAACTCATATCTTATGACTCAACACCAAAACTACACATACTTTGCTTCCAAACTATTACTTCAATCTTTTAACCATTCCCTTATACTTCATCTTGCTTGCTTTAACTTAGGTCCAGATAACATCAATATAATTCAGACATTTCCAATGATTTAATTTTGTTTCTATTCTCCCAATCAGTTTTGGATATAGCTAACACCATTTCAATTCATGGCTAAAACATCTACCCAACTTCAGCATCATAATAGCATAATTCAACTACAACTTTGATTTTAAACAAAATAGCTTATTTTACTATAACCTAGGATCTGCTATAATACTTATAAGATCAATTAAACTTGGTTTAAAGCGAAGGAGCCTTACCTCAAGTGATTAGAAATCTGCTGCACAAGCTTTTCTCTTCAATTTCAGCAACTTCAAACTCCTCCAATCAATCTATAACTAAATCCTCTACCTCTAACTAAAATTCTATTTGAAATTAAGAGAGAATAGGACCTTCTCCTGCCCTCCTTCTCTCCCTAACCCTCTGCTATGCTAGAGAACTCAGAACAACTACAATAGGAACCAGAGGTTTTTTATTTTGGAAAAAAGGAATACATTAAGGAAAAGAGTTGCTAAATGTCAACCAATGAATTTTTAATATTTTTAGATTTGCTGAGGTGTTGCCAAGCTGAATTTTTAACTATTAGTTTATGCCCTCAAGGTGCTCACTCATCCCATGAAAAATTATTTTTAAATTCTAACTTAAAACACTCGATTAAAACCTGCTCCCAGGAATTTTTATGATTGGGGTTGACACCTTAGGAAAGAGGGTCGACACACTAACACAGGTCAGCCCCTTGATTAGCCCTTTCCTTAAATAGGTCATGCCATAAGTCGACCTCTGGGTTAGTCCTTCACACAAAAGTACCAACACCTATCAAGCAAGTGTCGACCCCTTTTTGTGCCACCACCAAGCTTCCTAAAAACATTCTCTCTATTTTCCTGAGATAGTGTCGACATGTCTCACACAAGTGTTGACCCCTTCCCCTGAATTTTAGAAATTTTAGTTTCTTTTAAGTTAATATCTTTATTTATTTTACTCTTCATTAACTTTAAAACATAAATATAAATAAGGAATATCCCACTATTTGGAATCAATAAAAATATCAAAAAAATCAAAATCATCAAGAATAAGATATCAAAAATTGGATTCTAGCTTAAATTTTTTGAAATATAAAATTTTTAAAACTTTCATTCCTTAGAATGAATAGGTTAAAGGATCTAAAAATTTATTAATAATTATTTTATGACTCACCAATTCTCAAGAATTAATTACTATCAATTTTGATCTCAAGAAAATTCATATTATATATAGCTCTCTAGATTGGTGCTACTTTTAAACTTTAAAAATAGTTAGAACTCGAAATGACAAATAGTCATAATTTATGCTCAATTGGCTCAAATATACCATAAATAAATTACAATGCCATAAATACCTAAACATAAATCTTTTAATTTATTATTTTGCTGGTCTGGGATGTTACATTCCACCCTCCTTAAAATAAATTTCATCCTCAAAATTTGTACTTCAACCCTAAGTTCTACACTTATAGTATTATACTTTAATCTTACTCTTTAAAATAAATACTTATACTAAAAGAACCAGATCTAGGATTTCACGACTAGATTTTGAAACTTTTTTAAAATTAGATAGTGAAAGACAAAATTAATTTTAAATATTTAAAAATATTCTAGATCGAAGATCTATTATATGATCATGTCATGTTATTAAAATAAAAATTAAAATCTAAAGAAGAAACTAAAATATATTGATCACATCAACATATATATACACTACATCTAATGCAGGTATAAAAATAATAGATCAGATCTATTACTTGTGCAAGTTAGATGTTCTAACTTGTTGATCCAGAAAAAAGGATAAAGTTGCAAGCCGCATATGCGTTCAACCTCTAGGAGTCATCCATACGAGCCCACGATCATGATCAAAAGTCCAAATGTTGAAAATCAGCACAGTATGCTAGTATTATGTTGATTCTTCTTTGATGGTCGATCAGATGCCTTTTTCTTCAGTATTTGGACTCATTCAAAGAGGAGAAGGAGGAGAGGAGGTTTCAAATATGAGACATAGCAACTTTGCTATTTAAATAAAGAGGAAGGAAATAGGTGAACATAGCAATTCTAGAAGAAGACCCTCTTCTTCTTCACTTTGCTCTCACCTAGACACCTAGTTTGGTGTCTATGAAACCCCAATGCCCAAGGACTTTCATTCTCTAATTTTCACACACCCCAAAACACTCTTAATGGTCTATTTTTCATGAAAATTTTATGCCAAAATTAATCCAAAATATAAAGGAGAAGAGGAGTCCTTGTCTAGGTCAAAAACTAGACAAGGAATGACCAAAATTGGCAAGTCAAGGGGCACGCAACTCTTGGGCGCCCTCTCTAGAATTTTTGGCATGGAAAATGAAAGAAAGGTGCACAAAAACTTCTCATTTTTACCATGAGAATCTGAGAGAAATTAGGGAGGTGGGCGACACACTTGGGAGGAAGAGTTTTGATTTTTCAAAATACTATCTCACAGGATTTAAAACCAAAACAAATTCCCTTCTTTGACTTGATCCACTACCTAACTTTTATATGAGAAAGAGAGGAGAGGAGGGCATGCATGAGAAGACCTGAGAGAAAGGAATTTATCTCACAAAATGGAGGAAAAATAGGGCATGGTGCATGGAGGGCTAAGGTGGCACAAGGTGGATTTCTTGTCTTACTAGGATTCCATCTTTGACTTGGTCAAAGTGGTTTCTCAAACTAAATTAAATGAAAACCAAGTCAACCAACATAAATCAAGTCCTAACCTAATTAAGAATTTAATCAAATTTAATTTTGATTTAATTTTCTAATCAAATTAGAAAATTGGGTTGACCCGAGTTCTAGTTGAAATAGGACTAGTTTTTTCGTGCACCTGGCTTATACAAAAAGCCAATTGAACTTGATCCAATCAAGCCCAAACTAAATCTAATTAAATCATATTTAATTAAACTTAATCTCAGTCCTTTGGCTTAATTAAATTATATTTATTAGCAATCTAATTGCTAATCAATCCTCCTATAATACTTGCATTAGGTTAAACATCAATCATATTAAGCGTTTAATCCTAAAATGATTCTTAATCGTTGATCAACCATCTAATCAGATCATGAGCTCTAATGTGTTTGATCTCATAGGTTCAAACCTAAGCCAACAGCATAGGAATAGATTTCTGTATCAATTGAAGTAACAATTTAGTAATGGTACCTGATGGTTGGATAGGTTGAATGTATAGAACAACATCCTTAGAATCCATGCGGATATAGTTTACATATAATTTATCCCCTAAATCAAAATGCTCGTAGGATACCTCAGAGTTCAACTATCAACTCTAATCAGGTTTTCCACATTGTATTTCAAAAAATCAAATCCATCTAATGGATTATCTTGGCCAAGATTTTGCTATATTGAAATATAGTGATACATTCTTCTCCAACTCTTGGAGTAGTCAATTCCATCTTGATCACACTCTAACTTTGCAAGTACTTGACTATGCCCATAAGCCTTCCATTATTGAATTAAAAATTTATTTAGTTCGGTACCAAAGTATGGTGAGTTGCTTGCAAGTCACTGAGGTGATCTCAGGTCTAAGGAATACTTACACCTATATCCCATCAAAGTCATTCTCGATAGTAGAATACTCTGAAGTTGGTCACGTTCAATGATGATGTACCCACACATATCACCTGTATGCCATACCAATATCTTCACACGCTTTGGTTAAGAGGACAACCAACCTATATGGCATATAGTGACCTATGCTCGATAGATGTTGTCGTCCTAATTAACAATCTATCATTCGATCATGAATATATTTAAGAACTAATTGATAAATCATTTCTTTATCAAAGCTAAATAGTCTTAAGGACTTCATCATAATAATGGAGTTCATTAGAAGATGAATACTTTGCAATGAAAAATATCAAAAATATATCTTATTTATTAATGAATCAATTACATATACAATATAGCTTAACCGTTAATAGGCTAACGATTGACTTTGGGACATATTTTTCAACAACTCCTACTTATCCTAAAGCCACTCAGCATAGTATCTAATATGCATCTTCGACTTGTGATTATCGAACCTTCTTATTACCAAGGCTTTAGTGAAGGGGTCGGCCAAGTTCTTCTTTCCATCGATCTTTTAGATGTCGACGTCACCTTGATCCATGATCTCTCGGACTAGCTGGAAGCGGTGCAGGATGTGCTTCGCCTTTGATTCCTTCATCTGAGCTATGGCACCAGTGTCATTGTGGTAGAGCAAGATCGAACCATCTAGGAAGGGTATTACTCTGAGCTCGGTGATAAACTTTCTCAACCACAGCTTCCTTCACAGCATCTGATGCTACGATGTACTCTGCTTCACAAATAGAGTCTGCCACAATTTGCTGCTTGGAACACTTTCAGTAGATGGCTCCATCATTTAGAGTAAAGATATATCCCGACATGCTTCTGCTATCATCATGATCAAATTGAAAGTTGGAGTTTGTAAACCCTATAAATTTTAGATCTGACTCGTCATAAACCAACCATTGGTCCTTAGTATTTTTCAAATACTTAAGGATGATTTTAACCACTTTCCAATAGTTTTCTCTAGGGTTAGACTGGTATCTACTCATTACTCCTAGTGAGTATGCCACATCTGATCTTGTACATGTCATGGTGTACATAATAGATCCCACTACTGAAGCATATGGGATTCTACTCATATGCTCTCTCTCTCTTTAGGAGTTGTTGGACAATCCTTCTTAGAGAGAGAAATTTTATGGCCTATCGAAAGATAGCCCTTTTTGGAATTCTCCATGTTGAACCTCTTTAGCATAGTATTTATATAACTGGACTGGGATAATCCAAGTATTCTTTTAGATCTATCCCTATAGATCATCATTCCTATGATGTAGGATGCTTCACCCAAGTCCTTCATGGAGAGCTATGATGACAACCAAACTTTTATTCCCTACAGTGCGAGAATGTCATTCCCGATTAAGAGAATATCATCCATGTACAAGATAAAGAATACCACTTCTAGATCATTTGCCATTTGTAAATGTAGGGCTCTTTATTCTCGATTAGCGAAGCCATACGTTTTGATCAATTTATCAAAATGTATGTTCCAACTTCGAAATGCTCGCTTTAATCAATAAATGGATCTTTGAAGCTTGCACACCTTGGACTCATCTATGGATGTGAACCCCTCAGGTTGTATCATATACACCTCTTCGGTTAGCTCTTTGTTTAGAAAAGCCATCTTCACATCCATCTATCAGATCTCATAGTCCAAGTGGACAGCTATTGCAAGCATTATCTGAATAGATTTGAGCATTGCCATTGGAAAGAATATATCATCATAGTCAATACCATAACGTTGATGATACCCCTTGACAACCAGATGGACTTTATAGGTCTCCACCTTTCCATCTATGCCTCTTTTTCTTTTGAATATCCATTTACACCCAATGGATTTAACCACTTCAGGTTGGTCAACCAAAGTCCACACATTGTTGACCTTCATAGACTCTATTTTGAATTTCAAGGCCTCAAGCCATTTCTCAGAATCAGATCTTTGCATAGCATCCATATAAGTGATTGGATCCTCATTGTTCTCATCGAGTTTGATGGGATCACCATTCCGAACTAAGAAATCATAGTATCTATCCAGATAATATGGTACTCTATCGAATCACCTTAATGGTGTAGGTACACTAGGCTCCAAATCTGATATGATCAAATCTAACTTAGATTCAACATTCTATGCTGGATTTTCTACCTATTGAAGTTCATCATGTTCAATATTAGAGAGAATAGTTCCTTCATTGAGGAACTCCTTCTTCAAAAAGGTTGTCCTAAGGCTGACGAACACCTTTTGTTCATCAGCAAGGTAGAAATAGTATCCTTTGATCTCTTTTGGGTACCCTATAAATACACACTTGTCAAATCTAGGTTCAAGTTTATCTGTAATTATCCGTTTGACATAAGTTGGGTACCCCCAGACCCTGAGATGTGAAAGTGCTGGCTTACGTCCTGTCCATATCTCATATGAAGTTTTAACCATAGATTTAATTAGAAGCCTATTTAAAAGATAGTAAGCCAATTCGAGTGCATATCCCCAGAGGGATATTGGCAAGCTAGCAAAATCCATCATGGATCGGACCATGTCTAATAGAGTCTGATTCCTCCTTTTACATACACCATTATACAGTGGTGTTCCTAGAGGAGACTATTGGGAGAAAATTCTATTCTCTTCTAGATATGTGAGTAACTCACCAAAAAGGTATTCTCTTTCTCGATCAGACTGAAGAGTTTTAACATTTTTTCTAGTTTGTTTTTCTACTTCACTTCAAAATCGTTTGAACATTTCAAACGAATCCGACATATATTTCATTAGGTAGATATATCCAAATCTGGATAGATCATCTATGAAAGTGATGAAGTAGACATATCCACCTTTGGCACTAGTACTCATTGGTCCACATACATCAGGATGTACTAGTTCTAAGTGTTCAGTGACTCTCTCATCTTTTTTAGTAAAAGGTAACATAGTCATTTTACTAAGAAGATAGAATTCACAGGTTGGAAGCGATTCACAATCACTAAGTTCTAGGATACCCCCTTGAGCCAACTTGCTTATCTTGTTCTTATTTTTATGACCCAACCTATAGTGCCATAAATAGATATCTATCACATTATCTAATCAAGGATGTTTGCCAGTTGAATAGACTACGTTAATAGGTTGTGATAACATGTATACACCATTATTCAATTATCCATAGAAAGTAGTAACACCATTCATAATGACATTACAAACTCATTTCTTTATTGAAATTTCATAATTATTCATGGCCAAAAGAGCTACAAAAATAATATTTAAAAAGAAACTAAGATAGAAATGACAATCACTAAGAACAACGGTATGAGATTCAAATACAAGTTTTAAAATTTCTAAAGCTAGAACTGGAACTGGTCTTCCATCTCCAACGATCAGAAATCTCTCACCTTGCTCGAATCTTCTACTGACCTACAATCTCTGCAATGAATTGCAAATATGATAAGGGCTTTCGATATTTAATACCCAGTCAGTAATATCATACACAGAAAAATTACAAGCAGTTATCATATAAATACCTTGCCCAGCAACAGCTTGCTTCTTCCTCTACTTGTTCGGATCTATGGAGTCAATGTATTGAGGATAGTTTCTCTTCCAGTGCCCCGCTTCTTGTAGAAGAAGCATTCAACTTGACTCTTATCGAGCTTGGTTTTTTGGGTCTGAGCCTGCACAGATGTCCTAGCTTAAACATGCACCTTCTTGGCATTCTTCTTCTTGTTCTTCTTTCCTTTTTCAAAGGATCGAGAACGAGAAGATGAACCTTCCACTAAGTTCACCGACTCTTTATGGAGCTGGTGATCCTTCTCAAAGTTCTGAAGTAACCCCAGTAACCCATAGAAGTTAACTTCAGGCTTTGACATTTTATAATGTGTAAGGAATGAGAGATAAGACTTGGACAGTGAGTTCAGTATTGCATCTTTTCTAAGTTATTTATGCAAGGAAAAGCTATGCTTGTTCAAGCGCTCTATCTGCTCGATCATGTACAGTACATGATCAGTGATAGAGGCTCCATCTCATATTCTGGCATTGAAGATGGTGCAACTAGTCTTGCACCTCTCAACGTCATCAGGTGTGCCAAAAGAATCCTCCAACACTTGGAGCATTTCATTTGGCTGAGGTATCTCAAACCTGCGACTGATCTCATCGCTCATCATAGTCAGCATAATGCAGCACACCATGGTTCGGTCATTAAGCCACTTCTGATAAGTATCTCTGACTATTCCTTGTGCATTGGCAGCTGACTCCTCAGATGTAGGATCCATCAGTACATATAGCATTCATTCATGCTCTAGGACAATCTTCAACTTTTGGTACCAGCTTCAAAGTTGGGTCCCACCAACTTATCATTATCCAACAATGATCGGAGCAATAGAAAAGTGGCCATATCTGCACAAAGAAAAAACATAACCTAATTAGTAATTGATTTATTAAACCTAGAGATTTGGACTTTAATTAAAAGGGTCTCCCATTATTTTATTCAAATTGGTAGCCTCTACCTCCAATTTGAGTAATTACTCTAATTCCTTAGTGGGTACTAGAATTCACATAAACTATACACAAGTCCAACTTTGGTTGGCCCACGCATGTACATCTAAGGATAGGTTCATAACCAATTATTTCTCTAAATAATTTTTAATAATTAAATTTTGCCCCAAGTTTCGATCAGTTGGCTTTGGCCTTCTAAGAAAATGGTCCAATTAGATCCAACCATTAACATGAACATACTTGGTTAATCCAACCAATGAATGATCAGGCCCAACTTTGGTTGGCCCACCTGACCACCATTTAGAAAGATGTATCCAAGAGATCATATAATGAATGATAATTTCATCAATCGATGAGCACCAGGCCTTTGGATCTTCAATGATTATCCAAATGATGGACCCATTATCATCCACTTCAATGGAAGGCAATGATCTAGTTATTATATAACTATTTCATTTTAGGGATCTAATAATTTTAGAAGATTTATTTATAGAAGTGAGTAGATCAGATTAACCAGCTTGTCATGATCCTCCCACTGGCTACACCAAGTTAGCTTAAGGGAGACCACTAACAGGCTGGTCTAGGAGCACCTAAATTAGTCACACTAACTTACCTAGCTAACGTTGGTCAACTTAAATTATCAAGTGAACTTATCAAAACTCAATCTCACCAAGAAGGCTAGGTAAGTGAGATTGGTGGAAGGGTCTGCCAAGGCTTGCCTTAGACATCATCGAAAATGGCTAGGTAAGCAAGCTGCTAATTAGAAAGCATCAATCGTATGTGCCAAACATACCTTAGATATTAACTGATTTAATTAGTCTTGATTAGATCAACCTAACAGTTTGAGCTAGACCTCTTAGCCAAGAATCAAGTCCATTTGGTTCTTGTTAAAGACATAGACTTGACCAACTACAACTTCTGTAATTGATCTAGAGAATCCTTGACCTAATCTAAGATAATAATTGATTAGATTTAGTCAATTCTCTAATTAAGTCCATTCTTTAATCTAACCTTAGGTCTAATATAATGAATGGACCTAATCTCCATTAACCCAATGTGTTATGATTTGTGTTATAGGATCTTCAATTTACAATCCTAGAACCTAATCAAACAACTTCTTAATTCTTAATTAAGTTTTGGGCTGAGGATTGGGGTTTGGCTTTTCGAAAATAATTTTCATATTTACAAAATATTTTTACAACATGGTTCTATCAACCAAGTTGCATATTTGATTCATAATCAATATGCAAGTAAAATAAATATAAAACTACTTTAGATCTAACCTAAACAGGTTTATGTAATTGAAATAATTTCAATAATAATCAATCATAAATCTCCCAAGATCAAATCTAATATATTTATAATGATTGAAATTAGATTAAAATATTTTTAGTCAGATCATAAAATTTCTTAGATCTAATCTAAAATTTTATGATCAATATTTTAGATCAGCACGTATTAGGATAACCTATCCACTGTAAAGGGTAAACCTTACAGTAGGACAATCTTATGGCTGTTCGTGCAATCTAAAATACTTTATTTTTAGATCTAAAACTATTTTAAATCTATTAAATTATAAATAAAATTAGATCAAATCTAATAAATTTATTATTAGAGTCAGATCATCATGAACTAGGACAACCTTTTCACTGTAAGGGATAAACCTTACAGCTGGACAACCTTATGGCAGTTCATGTGATCTAAATTTCTTAATTTTAAATTTAATAATTAGATTATAAATTAGATCTAATCTAAGAAATAATCTAAAAATATATAAAAATCATGTAATAAGAACCTAGGCTATGATACCAATTGTAGAAACCAGATCTTGGGTTTATGGATTAGATCTTGAAACTTTTTCAAGATCAGACAGCAAAAGATTAAAATAAATTAAAATTAATCTAAAATATCCCAGATCTAAAATTTTATTATATGATTATTTCATAGTATTTAAATTAAAAATTTAAAATTAAACAAGAAAGAAAAGATTGATCATATCAACCTAGATCTACACCATATCTAATGCAGCTATAAAATAACAGATCAAATTTGTTACCAAAGCAAGTTAGATGTTTTAAGTTATTGATCCAGACTTGGAGATAAAGACATGAGCCGCACATGTGTCCGACCTCTAGGAGTCATCTACACGAGACCACGAACACGATCAGAGATCCTGATGTAGAAAATCAGCATAATATGCTAGCACTGTGCTGATCTCTCTTCGAAGGTTGATCCGATGCTTTTTTCTTCAAAACATGGATACTCCAAAATATCAAGAGGAATAGAAGAAGATTTGTGATGCTGAGATACCTCTTAAAAGCTCACAAAAAGGAAGGAAAAGATCTAGAACAAAAACCTTTAAAGAAGACCATCCTCTTCTTCTTTGTTCTTTTTCTAGACATCATAATTTATGTTTTTAATATCTCCATGATCCAGATGAATTTTTCTTTGATTTTTCTATACCAAAGATGTTAGATATGTATGCCCTAGAAGCCAGAACTGGCTGACACTTGTAATACACTTCTATGGGTAAAATTATAATTTTGACTATAAATAATAAAATAGATTATTTTTGATCTCATATGTTTATTTAGTATTCATGATACATCTCTTGAGTTAATGATAATGATAATTCTTATTTTTAAGAGTTGAAATTTTAAGACAAGAATTTTCATTATTAACTCATAAAATGCTCCTGATCGTAGGATCATCATGAGGATGGTGATTGATCTAAAAGGTTAGTGTACAATCGCTTCTTTATAGTAGATGACTCCTAAGTCTACGGTGTGGAGACACTGAAGCAAGAGTATAGGTACTCATTAAACAATGAGGGCACTGAGCATGACCACCTTGTGTAGTCATAAGAAAGTCTACCTTCTCATCGATGACTGACTCAAAGTTGTAGTGGTATTACTGGTTCTTCGACCTGAGGTGCATCGGCAGTTCACCTTGAGGGTGTTATAGTTTGACTACACCATGGCGCAATCTTCTAGCCATTCGAAACCCTGAGGTGTATGTTAGCTATATCATGTTCATTGTAGGAATTGGATTGCACCAAGAGAGAATCTATCTACCTCGGTGGATGAGGAGCAGCCCTATGATGATCAGGAGAATGAAGTCCATAAGCCCATGGCCATGGTAGAGAGTGAAATAATAGAAAGAGTTTCTATTAAGGTTTTCACATCGGACATGAATCGAATGATTAAATAATATGATAGAAATTAGGGTTTGACGAGTTCACCTTAACCCTAATCTGATCAGAGCTCAAGATAGAAGAACTTAATCACACATGTAGATACACATAGTGGTTCATTTTTAGTTTTGATGGATTGCCATCATATACTGCTAGGTGTTACTGATGGATTTTGAGAGCAACTAGAATGATTTAGATGATTGATCATTCCAGTTATCTAAATCAGAAGAGTTCTGATCCATCGAAAGGAGTTTCGATGATGTCGATGATGGCGATCATGACATATCTCATTACCATACAGAACTGAAGCTAACTGGGTCACACAAATAAGAGTTTTGATCTAGATATCATCAATTAGACTAATCCAATTTAGTTGATTTGAATTAGATTCAATTAGATTCAAAGAAATCATGCTAGCACACGATTGAGCCTAACGTTATCCTTCTATTATCATTAAAAGTTGTCTCGACTGAGCCAAATGTGTTTGTGCTCACTCAGAAAACTTTACTTGATCTGACTGGAGGATGTCCAAGTCAGAAAAGGATGGTCTTAATTTATGAGATAAATTTATGACAACACCTACCATTTTTCGTCACCTGATAATTCTTGTCTTTTGACTTTAGTCAAATATTGACCTTTGACCCTTGGACATCTGCCCATGTGTCATGCACCTATAGGAGAGACTTATTGACCAAGTCCACCTACCATTTGATAGGTATATGGAGGAGGCATGCCTAGGATGGCGTGTGCCCCATGTTGATAAACACTGGAGTCCCATACGGAGGGGACTCCAGGTTGCTTCTTGGATTCAACTTAGATGACCCCTAGCCATAGACTTTGACCAGTCTTAGGCACCATCTAAGGATGAATCTATGGGACTCTTATCTGATTAGATTAGATGATGTCATCCTACCAATCAGATTTATATCTGATTGTATGAGGCAATGCGATTGGTCGAGATGATGCAGCACTGCATGGTGCAGTAGGGTCTATAAATAAACCCTATCTACACCCAACTTTTTATGAGTTCCTCTTAGCCCATGCCCCAAGGCTACCTCTCTCCCTCCTCTAGACCATCCTCTGATCCTCACTCTCCTCTCCATGCCCAAGGAAAGTTGGGCTTTAGTTTAGTGCAATCCAGATAAGAAAAGGCTGACGAGAAAGGAAGAAGGCAGCACTGCTGCAGAGATAACTACTGATCTTTAGAAGGAGTTTTGAAGATCCTCCAAATCAGATCCAAATCTAATTTTTGAAGATGTAATAAAGAAGAAGAACATCTTCAGATCTAGCTTGAGTAGATACCAATAGAGGTCAGACGCTTGCCTGGCTAGATCCAGAACCATCGGCAGTCAGTAGGATCATCAACGGATAATCGAATTACCCAACAAATAAGGTAACATTAATTTAGATTTAATTTAATTTAATTTTTTTATTTATTAGATCATAAAATTAGATTTAGAAAGTGTCAAATATGATTTTGATCTAAGAAAAAATTTTTAAAATATGCCTCTCGATCCAATCAGATTTGAATGAACCTGACCCGAGAAACCAGGATTTCTCCTTCAACTGGTATCAGAGCCAGGTTGCATAAAATTTATTTAGATATATTTTAATCTGATAAATTAATGATTTTAGATATCACATGAGATATTATTAGATCTAAAATTAGAAAATTATAAAATTAAAATTAATTAATCTAGATCTAAAATTTATGAGATACATAACTAGACTAGGAATAGAATTATTCTTTGTGTAGTCTAGTATAATCAAAATTTTTATTTGATTAATTATAATTTTAAGATCTATTTATTTACTATTTTTTGATCTTATAAATATTATAATCAGATCTAAAAATAGAAAATAAACTAAATTTAATTTATTCATATGATATATGATAGTTGCTTGTTTAGACTAGTTGTAAAATAGTTCTACAAAAGGTCTAGATTAAATTTTATTTAATGTGATCAAATTAAAATTTAATTTTTTAGATGATTATGAGATAATTTAGATTTAAAAAATATGCATGATATGATGTATGTAAAATATGTTTTAATTAGATTAATTTTTTATATGAGATATATGCTTAGATCTAATTAGTTTTGTAGAGTTAGTTGTATTTCTGGTTAAGACGTTCTCCTCGGCCGTCCAGTCATAAGAATAAAGTAGGGTTTAAAGACCCTCTCCTTCCATTTGATGGGGTGTTCTTATGATGTGTAAGGGTGCTGCGCATTCATCTTTAATTAAAAGTTGAAAACTTATTTTCTGCAAAACCCTAGATTCTGAAACCCTAGGATCTTATTTACATGTTCTATTTATGAACCCTAAACAAATTAAGAATTAATATTATGAAACATATTAGGTCTAAAATTGAGAATTTTCATATCTAAACATGTTCATCATATTGGGTTCAGGCTTGGGTAGCTCAATTAGGTCTAGCGGTTGATCAAACCAAATCAAGAGTTAGTTAGATGGGATCAACACTGCTAAAATTGATCAGTCTAATAGGATTAAGTCTAGGTCAAGATCGAGTCATGTGAGTGATCGATCAAGCTAAGACCTAATTAGGCTTAGTGGTTAGAGTCAGATTGTAGGCTAACCTGATTGGTTCTGGCTTAATAATTTGGTGTCTAAGGTAAGTCTGGCAGATACGATCGACTGATTTTTAATTGGGAGCTACTCCAGTCGAATGCGTTCTTGTCAAGTTAGTGGCATATCCCTTCCATCGATCTCACTTCCTTGGCCATGTTTGTTGGCTTAGTTCTAATTTGAGGTGGTCAATAATCTAAGCTAACCCATGCCACTAGGTTAGTCATAATGGTTATGACTATGTCAAGTCTAGTTTAATGAGACCTGAATCAAATCTTCCTAAGAAAAGATTAAGTCTATGGTCTTCCACCATTGTAGATATGCGGGCCTTTTTCGGGGTTGATTATTCTTGGCTGGTTACAGTGGCTCAGTTGCACCGCGAAGATGCAACCATGTCTATTAGGCATTGGATGCTATAGGCTGGAGGATGGATTGTGCTCAATATTTTTGATACGGTGAGAGACCCAATTAGGAATCCAATCTATGCAAATGGTGGGTCTGACTTAACTAAGGAGTGGATCAATATTCTGGACATGGTGAGATTCATGAATTACAGACCATGTTAGGGTGCACCATGATTAGAGAATCATTGAACAAGAGTTGTTCACTCATTGGCTAACCCATCACCAATAACTGTTAGGTGAGGTGATGAGTCAAGTTGGTGGGACTGCACCACCTACTAGAAATCAGTAATCATGGAGATTTTTGCATCTCTACAGAGGGAGTGTAGGGATCCAAGAAAATAGTGGGAGCTAATTTGTTTAAAAATAAAATCTCTAAATAAATTGGTTAAGTCTTAATTATAATATCTAACTAGAAACTTTGACTCTCTACAGAAAAATGTCTGCATCCAACCCACTAGCACGTATCCTGGACACCCATAGACTGACCAAATCCAAATTACAAGGATTGGCTTTGGAACTTCAAAATTATTTTGGGTTTCGAGAAGTTAACTCATGTATTGGATCAGGACCCTCCCACCTTACCAGCTCATCCATCCATTGAAGCAGAGAGCATCTCTGGATAAATGGACGGACGAAGATAACAAGGCCAGATACTACATGTTGGGCTCGATGTCTGATGAACTTCAGCACCAACATGAAGATATCAGGACTGCTCGCCAAATGTTGGCTCACCTACAAGAGATGTTTGGTGAACAGAGTCATGCAGCCAAGTATCAAGTCACTAAACGACTATTCAAGGCTAAGATGCGTGATGGGCAGTCAGTCCAAGATCATTGTCTGATGATGATCAAGGAACTTGGAAGAGCTTGAGAAGCTCGGAGTGAAGGTTGGACTTGGATCTACAGAATGATATAATTCTGCAATCCTTGACTGATGCATATGGGATAGTTCATCATGAACTACCATATGCATAAACTTCAAAATTTCTTGGCCGAACTTATGAACATGCTGGTTACCGCTGAGCTTTCCATGAAAGGTTCTAAAGGCTCAGTGCTTGCTATGGAATGGACTTCTTCAAAGAGAAAGTCTTTTGGAAAGAAGAAGAAGTCTGTGAAAAAGCAGAAGGTGGAAGGAGGAAAGAAGAAAAAAGCAGAGCTGAAGAAGAAGGCCGCTGACAAAGAAAAGTATTTTCCATTGCAACAATGATGGCCACTGGAAGCGAAACTGCCCTACTTACCTGGCCACCCTAAAGAAGAAGGAGGCAGGTCCTTCTGGAGGTATGCTCGTTATTGAGTCTAACCTTATGATTTCTTCTGCATCCAGTTGGGTGCTTGACTCTGGTTCTAGTGCTCACTTGTGCACTTCTATGCAGGGTCTTGAGGATAGCAGGAGGCTGAGGGATGGTGAGATGATCCTGCACATCAAAAATGGAGCAAGAGTTGCTACCATGGCCATGGGAACATACCCTCTTCGACTACCATCTGGTTTAGACTTAGTATTAAAAGACTGTTATTATGTGCCTGCAGCAAGCAGGAATTTGATTTCTATTTCTTGCCTTGCATTAGAAGGCTATGTAATTAGTTTTCTTAAGGACCATTGTAACATTCTTTATGAAAGAAATAAAATTGCAAAGTGGTTTCCTTATTAACGGTCTTTATCAGTTACATGTTGATGTATCTATTTTTAAATTTCGAGCAAAATGTGAATGCCATAAAATCAAAATGAGCTAAGGATAGTCCAAATGATGTATCTATGGTGTTAGATATATGTGCCCTAGAAGCCAATTGGCTGACACTTGTAATACACTTCTAGGGGCAAAATTGTAATTTTGACTAATATAATAAAATGGTTATTTTCTATCACATATGTGTATTTAGTGTCTGTGATACATCCTTTGAGTTAATGGTAATGATAATTCATATTTTCAAGAGTTGAAAATTTAAGACATGAATAATCATTATTAACTCATAAAATGCTCCCGACCATAGGATCATCACGAGGATGGTGATTGATCCGGAAGGTTGGTGTACAATCGCTTCTCTTTAGTAGATGAGTCTTGAGTCTACGGTGTGGAGACACCAAGCGAGAGTACAGGTACTCGTTAGAGAACGAGGGCACTGAGCGTGACCACCTCGAGTAGTCATTAAGGAAGTCTACCTTCTCGTCAATGACTGACTCGATGCTGCAGTAGTGTGTCTGGTTCTTTGACCTGAGGTGCATCGGCAGTTCACCTTGAGGGTGTTATAGTTTGACTACACCATTACTCGGTCTCCTAGCCATATGGAACCCTGAGGTGTATGTTGGCTATAGCATGTTCATTGTAGGAACTGGATTGCATCAAGATGGAATCTATCTACCTCGGTGGTAGAGAGGAGCAGCCCTATGATGATCATGAGAATCAAGTCCTAAAATCCATGGCCATGGTAGAGTGAAATAATAGAAAGAGTTTCTATTTAGATTTTCACATTGGACTTCGAATCGAATGATTACATCATATGACAGAGACTAGGGTTTGACGAGTTTCACCTTAACCCTAATCTGATCGGGGCTCAAGATAGAAGAACTTAATCACACAGGTAGCTGCACCAAGAGGTTCGCATTCAGCTCTGATGGGTTGCCACCATATACTGCTAGGTGTCACTGGTGGATTTTGGGAGCAATTAGAATGATTTAGATGATCGATCATTCTAGCTGTTTCGAATCAGAAGAGTTCTGATCCATCGAAAGGAGTTTCGATGATGTCGATGATAGAGATCATGACATATCCCATTACCATACAGAACTGAACCTAACTGGGTCACACAAACAAGGGTTTGAATCTGGTGATCATCAATTGAACTGATCTAGTTCAATTGATCTGAATGAGATTCAATTAGGTTCAAGGAAAATCGTGCTAGCACTCGATTGAACCTAACGTTCTTCTTTTACTATCATAAATAAGTTGTCCTATCTGAGCCAAAGAGTTTGTGCTCAATCAGAGGCCTTCATATGGTCTGACTGGAGGTTGTCCAAGTCAGAAAAGGTTGTCTTATTTTGTTAAAGGACATTACCTGCCATTTTTGGTCACCTGCCCATTTCTTGTTCTTTGACTTGGTCAAAAGTCTAACCTTTGGACTGATCAAACATTGACGCATTGAAATACTTTGACTTTTGACCACATGTTTCACACACCTATTTGAAGAGGCTCGGTTGGGCTTTCCCCCTGCCAGATACCTAGCAAGGAGGAAGGGCGCAACGCACCCTTGGCGTGTGCCCAAGTTGGAGGCGCCCTAGGAGTTCCTTGTTTGGACAAGGACTCCACCTCCCTTTTGGATTCCAATTAAGAGTTCTTCTGAGAACCACTTTGACTGGTCTTAGGCACCCTCTAAGGAGGAATCTAAGGGGACTTCTTATTCCCAGCAATCAGAGATTTAGATCTGATTTCAACAAAGGATTGTGATTGGGTTTGGGAAAGAAAGAGGAAGTTGGATCACAGTTAGTCATAAATAAGACCCTGTGCCCAACTCAATCACATTGAGATGATTGAATCAGAATTCCCCTCGCCCAAAGGCTTTTTAACTTCCTCTCCTCCTCCTGCCAAAAGCTTCTTCTCCCTCTCCTCTCCACAAATCCAAATAGTTTTGGAAGCTTGTTGGTGCATCCAAATCAAAAGAAAAGGCCGATCAAAAGCAAAATGGCTCGCATTGCTGGCATAAGGAACGGACTGGCTGATCTTCAAAAGGAAGTTTTGAAAGATCCTCAGATCAAGATCTAGATCTTAATTTTTGGAGGCATGAATAGAGAAAAAGAGGGATCTCTAGATTTAGTCCAAGTGGAATCGTTGTAGAAGGCCAGGCGCTTGCATGGAAAAGATCCAGAACCTTCCCACTGGCATAACAGGATCATCAAATGGGTAATTGGATTACCCAAAATTTAGGTGAATTAAATTGATTTAATTTATTCTTATTTTATTTTATTTAATTTAAAAATAATAAGATTAGATCTGAAACATCTCAGTATCTGATATAGATCAAAGATAAAATTTTTTAAAATATATCTCTTTATCTGATCGGATCTGGAACGAACCGGAACCGAGAAATCAGGATTTCCCTTCAAGTGGTATCAAAGCCAAGGGTTCTAAAAGTGTTTTGATCTGATTTTAAAGTTTATTTTAATTAGAAATAAGTGGATTTTAGATGTCACATGAGATGTGATAGAATATGAAATTTAGAAAAAATTAAACTTAAATGGATTTGGATCTAAGATTAGAAGTATGCATGACTAGTTTCTAGAATAGAATGTTCTACAGATATAGTCTTGCATGTTTTTGATTTAAATCTAATTAAAATCATATTTTAGATCCTTTTATTTTACTCTTTTTTGATATATAAAGTGTCATAATAAATAATTTTACAAAATAGTAAATAAAAATTTATTTAATTTTAAAACATCAATATGAGATATGATTGATGCATGTCCTAGACTAGTTGTAGAATAGTTTACATAATTATCTTAGATTTGAATTTATTTCTGATTTAGATCAATTTAAATCTTAATTTTTAGATTATCTATGAGATAATTAGATCTAAAAAAATATGCATGATTTGATACATGAGATGTATGCAAATATGCCATAATGATCTGATTTATTATATGAGATATAATGATATGAAGATCTAAAACTGTTTTTGTAGTATGCATGTTTCTAATTAGGCGTTCCTCTTGGCCGTCCAGTCATAAGAATGAAGAGAATTTAAAGGCTCTCTCCTTTCTATTCGATGGAGTATTCTTATGATAGATGTGTAGGGATGCTGGTGTTCGTCCTTAATCAGAAGAAACCCAAAAAACTTACTTCCTGCAAACCCTAGATCAACCTGAAACCTCTAGGATTTATTGTGCATATTTTTTATGAACCTACTTATTTAAAGAATTAAGTTTATGGAATATAATTAGATCTAAAATTTGAGAATTTCAGATCTAAGAAACATATTCCATAATTACTGGGTTCGGGGCTTGGGTAGTCAATTAGGTCCTAAGCAGTTGGTCAAACACGAATCAAGAGTTTGGTTAGAGGGATCAACAAATGCTTAAATAAATGACCGGCCTAATAGAATTAAGTCTGGGTCAAGATCGAGCACGATCAAGCAAGACCTAAATTAGGCTCAGAGGTTAGGTTCTAGATTGCAGGCAAACCCAATTGGTTCTGGCTCAACAATTTGGTGTCTAAGGTACGTTTGCACATACGACCGACGCTGATTTTTAATTGAAAGCTACTCGACCTGAATGCGTCTTGTACGAGTTAATGTTATATTCCTTCCAGCGATCTCACTTACTTGGCCTATCTTGTTGACACAGTTCTGATCTGAGGTGGTCAATAATCCGAGCTAACCCATGCACTAGGTTAAGTCATAATTGTTAATGACTAAGTCAAGTCTAGTTTAATGAGACTGAATCAATTCTCCCTAAGAAAAGATTAAGTCGGAGGTCTCCACCATTGTAGACGTGCGGGCCCTTCCCGGGTTGATTGTTCTTGGCTGGATCAGTGGCTAGTTGCATCGAAAAGACGCAATCATGTCTATTAGGCATTGGATGCTATGGCTGAGGATGAGTTGGGCTCAAATATTTGGATACAGTGAGAGACTCAAGTTAGGAACCCAGTCTATGCAAATGGTGGGTCTGACTTAACTAAAGAGTGGATCAATATTCCAGATATGGTGAGATTCATAAATTAAAGATCAAGTTTGGGTGCACCATGATTAGAGAATTATTGAACAAGAGTTGTTCATCATTGGCTAACCCATCACCAATAACTGTTAGGTGAGGTGATGAGTCAGTTGGTGAGACCACACCACCCACTAGAAATCATTAATCTTGGAGATTTTCACATATTTAGAAAGGGAGTGTAGGGATTCGAGAAAATAGTGGGAGCTAATTTGTTTAAAAATAAAATCCCTAAACAAATTGGTCAAGTCAAAATTATAGTATCTAACTAGAATCTTTGGACTCTCTACAGAAAATATCTGCGTCCAACCCATTGGCACGTATCCTGAACACACATAGACTAACTGGACCAATATAAAGATTGGCTCAGGAACTACAAAATAGTTTTGGTTTTCGAGAAGTTAACCCATGTACTGGACCAGGACCCTCCCACCTTACAAGCCCGTCCATCATTGAACAGAGAGCGTCTCCGGAGAATGGATAGACGAAGAAATAAGGCCAGATATTAATGTTGGGCTCGATGTCTGATGAGCTCCGATGCCAACATGAAGATATCGGGACTGTCGCGCAAATGTTGGCTTACCTGCAGGAGATGTTTGGAACAGAGTCGCACAGCCAAATATCAGTCATGAAATGACTTTTTAAGCTAAGATGCATGATGGCAGTCAGTGCAAGAATCACTGTCTCACAATGATCAAGGATATGGAAGAGCTTGAGAAGCTCGGTGTGAAAGTAGACTTGGACTTGCAGATCGAATATTATTCTACATCCTTGACTTGACGCATATGGGCAATTCATCATGAATTATCACAGGCATAAACTTCAAAATTCCTTGGCCGAATTAATGAATATGCTGGTTACCACTGAACTTTCTATGAAAGGTTCTAAAGGCTCAGTTCTTGCTATGGAACGGACTTCTTCCAAAAAGAAGTCTTATGGAAAGAA
>QRFJ01001897.1:217589-346327 GCA_006176705.1 Cocos nucifera | reverse complement strand
CAAATTATGGAATTAAATATGATTATTTATTCTTATTTTATTTGTATTATAAAATAATAAGTTAGATCTGAAACATCTCAGATCTGATATAGATCAAAGATAAAATTTTTTAAAATATATCTCTTTATCTGATCGGATCTGAACGAACCTGGACCGAGAAATCCAGGATTTCCCTTCAAGTGGTATCAAAGCCAAGGTTTCTAAAAAGTGTTTTGATCTGATTTTAAAGTTTATTTAATTAGAAATAAGTTGATTTTAGATGTCACATGAGATGTGATAGAATATGAAATTAGAAAAATTAAACTTAAATGGATTTGGATCTAAGATTAGAAGATATGCATGAACTAGTTTCTAGATAGAATAGTTCTACAGAATAGTCTTGAATGTTTTGGATTTAAATCTAATTAAAATCATATTTTTAAGATCCTTATTATTTACTCTTTTTTTGATATTAAAAGTGTCTAATAAATAATTTTAAAAATAGTAAATAAAAATTATTAATTTTAAACATTCAATATGAGATATGATTGATTGCATGTCTAGACTAGTTGTAGAATAGTTTACATAATTATCTAGATTTGAATTTTATTTCTGATTAGATCAATTTAAATCTTAATTTTTAGATTATTATGAGATAATTAGATCTAAAAAATATGCATGATTTGATACATGAGATGTATGCAAAATATGACCATAATAGATCTGATTTATATATGAAGATATATGATATTAAGATCTAAAACTGTTTTTGTAGTATTGCATGTTTCCTAATTAAGGCGTTCCTCTTGGCCGTCCAGTCATAAGAATGAAGAAGAATTTAAAGGCTCTCTCTCTTTCTAATTCGATGGAGTATTCTTATGTAGTTGTAGGGATGCTGGTGTTCGTCCTTAATCAGAGAAACACCAAAAACTTACTTCCTGCAAACCTCTAGATCCCTGAAACCCTAGGATTTATTGTGCATATTTTTATGAACCTACTTATTAAAGAATAAAGTTTATGGATATTAATTAGATCAAAATTGAGAATTTCAGATCTAAGAACATATTCCATAATACTGGGTTCGGGGCTTGGTAGTCATTAGGTCTAAGCAGTTGGTTCAAACCGAATCAAGAGTTTGGTTAGAGGGGATCAACAATTGCTTAAATAATGACCGGCCTAATAGAATTAAGTCTGGGTCAAGAATCGAGTCACGATCAAGCAAGACCTAGATTGGCTCAGAGGTTTAGCGTTCTAGATTGCAGGCAAACCCAATTGGTTCTGCTCACAATTTGGTGTCTAGGTACGTTTGGCACATACGACCGACTGATTTTTAATTTGAAAGCTACTCGACCTGAATGCGTTCTTGTACGAGTTAATGTTATATTCCTTCCACCGATCTCACTTACTTGGCCATATCTGTTGACACAGTTCTGATCTGAGGTGGTCAATAATCCGAGCTAACCCATGCCACTAGGTTAGTCATAATTGTTATGACTAACGATCAAGTCTAGTTTAATGAGACTGAATCAATTCTCCCTAAGAAAAAGATTAGTCGGAGGTCTCCACCATTGTAGACGTGCGGGCCCTTCCCGGGGTTGATTGTTCTTGGCTGGATACAGTGGCTCAGTTGCATCGAAAAGACGCAATCATGTCTATTAGGCATTGGATGCTATGGGCTGGAGGATGAGTTGGGCTCAATATTTTGGATACAGTGAGAGACTCAGTTAGGAACCCAGTCTATGCAAATGGTGGGTCTGACTTAACTAAAGAGTGGATCAATATTCCAGATATGGTGAGATTCATAAATTAAAGATCAAGTTTGGGTGCACCATGATTAGAGAATTATTGAACAAGAGTTGTTCACTCATTGGCTAACCCATCACCAATAACTGTTAGGTGAGGTGATGAGTCAGTTGGTGAGACCACACCACCCACTAGAAATCATTAATCTTGGAGATTTTCACATATTTAGAAAGGGAGTGTAGGGATTCGAGAAAATAGTGGGAGCTAATTTGTTTAAAAATAAAATCCCTAAACAAATTGGTCAAGTCAAAATTATAGTATCTAACTAGAATCTTTGACTCTCTACAGAAAAATATCTGCGTCCAACCCATTGGCACGTATCCTGAACACACATAGACTAACTGGACCCAATTATAAAGATTGGCTCAGGAACTACAAAATAGTTTTTGGTTTCGAGAAGTTAACCCATGTACTGGACCAGGACCCTCCCACCTTACAAGCCCGTCCATCTATTGAACAGAGAGCGTCTCCGGAGAAATGGATAGACGAAGACAATAAGGCCAGATATTACATGTTGGGCTCGATGTCTGATGAGCTCCGATGCCAACATGAAGATATCGGGACTGCTCGCCAAATGTTGGCTTACCTGCAGGAGATGTTTGGTGAACAGAGTCGCACAGCCAAATATCAAGTCATGAAATGACTTTTTAAGGCTAAGATGCATGATGGGCAGTCAGTGCAAGATCACTGTCTCACAATGATCAAGGATATGGAAGAGCTTGAGAAGCTCGGTGTGAAGTTAGACTTGGACTTGCAGAACGATATTATTCTGCAATCCTTGACTGATGCATATGGGCAATTCATCATGAATTACCACATGCATAAACTTCAAAATTCCTTGGCCGAATTAATGAATATGCTGGTTACCACTGAACTTTCTATGAAAGGTTCTAAAGGCTCAGTTCTTGCTATGGAACGGACTTCTTCCAAAAGAAAGTCTTATGGAAAGAAAAAGAAGTCTGTGAAAAAGCAAAAGGTGGAAGGATCAAAGAAGAAGAAGGCAGAGCTGAAGAAGAAGGCCGATGTCAAAGAAAAGTGTTTCCATTGCAACAGCGACGGCCATTGAAAGCGGAACTGCCCTACTTACCTGGCCACCCTGAAGAACAAGAAGGAAGGTCCTTCTGGAGGTATGCTGGTTATTGAGTCTAACCTTACGGTTTCTTCTGCATCCAGTTGGGTGCTTGACTCTGGTTCTAGTGCTCATCTGTGCACTTCCATGCAGGGTCTTGAGGATAGCAGGAGGCTGAGGGATGGAGACATGATCCTACGCATCGGTAATGGAGCAAGAGTTGCTGCAGTAGCCATGGGAACATACCATCTTCGATTACCATCTGGTTTAGACTTAGTTTTGAAAGACTGTTATTATGTGCCTGCAGCTAGCAGGAATTTGATTTCTATTTCATGCTTAGCACAAGAAGGCTATGTGATTACCTTCTTTAAGGACCATTGTAACATTCTTTATGAAAGAAATAAAATTGCAAATGGTTTCCTTATTAATGATCTTTATCAGCTACATATTGATGTACCTGTTCTAACTATCGAGCAAAATGTGAATGCCAAACGACCTAGGGATAGTCCAAACGATAGATATCTATGGCACCTGAGATTAGGTCATATAGCAGAAGATAGGATCAACAAATTGGAGAAAAATGGGCTATTGAGTCCATTGACTTCCGAGTCATATCCAACTTGTGAATCCTGCCTTCAAGGCAAAATGACTAAACTCCCTTTTGTTGGACATGGGGAGAGGGCCACAGATCTTCTTGCCCTAGTACATACAGATGTGTATGGCCCATTTGATGTGCCGGCTAGAGGCAATTTTGTCTACTTCATTACCTTTACCGATGATCTGTCTAGGTATGGGTATGTGTATCTTATGAGACACAAGTCTGAAGCTTTTGAAAAGTTCAAAGAATTCAGACATGAAGTAGAAAACCAAACTGAAAAACCCATTAAGGTTCTTCGATCAGATCGAGGAGGTGAATACCTTAGCCGGGAATTCCTAGACTATCTAAAGAAAAATGGCATAGTCTCTCAATGGACTCCACCAGGAACACCTCAACTCAACGGATTTCAGAATGGAGAAATCGGACCCTATTGGATATGGTTCGATCCATGATGAGCTTCACAGACCTCCCTGATTTTCTTTGGGGACACTCATTGTTAACTTCAATTTATCTACTGAATAGGGTTCCCTCTAAAACCGTTCCTACCACACCGTATGAGATATGGCACGGTAAGAAACCAAGTCTGAGTCATCTCAGAATTTAGGATTGTCCAGCTCACATCAAAAGACAACAAGCGGACAAGTTAGAGTTTAGGTCCTTCAGAGCTCGATTCATAGGATATCCTAAAGAGTCATTAGGATACTATTTCTACATTCCAGAAGACCACAATGTGATTGTGAGTCGACATGCCATCTTTCTTGAAAAATAGTTTATTCAAGATAGCGGCATTGGAAAGCAGATTAAGCTTGATGAGAAAGTCTCACAAGTACAATAAGCTAAGGACCAATTGGAACCAAATCAGGTTGAGCCAATAAGAACACTACCTCCTCCACCTCATAGATCGGAAAGAGTTTTCCGTCCCCCTGAGAGATACTTAGGTATTATTTCAGAGGAAGTAGAGAAAATGTTCCTAGTAGGTAATGGTGCTCATGGTGATGATCCCAAACCTACAACGAGGCAATATCAGATATCGACTCCAAGAAATGGCTAGAGGCAATGCAGTCAGAAATTGACTCGATGCACTCAAACCAAGTCTGGACCTTGGTAGATCCACCAGAAGGTATAGTACCTATTGGGTGTAAATGGATCTTCAAGAGAAAGATTGGTGCAGATGGGAATGTGGAGACATTCAAGGCTAGACTAGTGGCAAAAGGTTATAGTCAATGCGAAGGCATTGACTATCAGGATACCTTTTCCCCAGTGGCTATGCTAAAATCCATTCGCACATTGCTTGCTATTGCAGCCTATTTCGATTATGAAATATGGCAAATGGATGTGAAAATGGCATTTTTAAATGGATATCTTGAGGAAGATATCTATATGGAACAGCCGCTAGGTTTCACATCCAGTGATACTGATCATAAGGTTTGCAAGCTACAAAGGTCCATATATGGACTTAAGCAAGCATCTCGGAGCTGGAACACTCGTTTCAATGATGTGATCAAAAAGTTTGGTTTCATCAAAAATGAAGAGGAACCATGTGTTTTCAAAAAGGTCAGTGGGAGCGCTGTTGTCTTCCTCGTATTGTACGTGGATGACATCCTCCTTATTAGAAATGATATTCCCATGTTGACGACAGTCAAAATGTGGTTGTCCAAGGAATTCTCCATGAAAGACCTAGGTGAAGCATCCTTTATTCTAGGAATTAAGGTCTATAGGGATAGACCGAATAGGATGCTAGGACTTTCATAGAAGATGTACATAAAGGAAGTACTAAAAAGGAAATCTGATTTCCCGGTCCAGGTTCGTCCAGATCTGATTAGATCAAGAGATATATTTCAAAAATTTTCTCTTGATCTCAATCAGATCTTGATATGTTTTCAGATCTGATTATTATTATTTTAATAAATAAAATAAAATAAGATAAATTAAATCAAATTTAATTTACCTGATTTGGGTAATCCTATTATCCCTGTAGATGATCCTGATTGCAGCGGAAGGTTCTGGATCTTAGCCACGCAAGCGCCTGGCCTCTACCGGTATCCACTCGGGTTGGATCTGGAGATCCTCTTCTTCTCTATCACACCTCCAAAAATCAGATCTGGATCTGATCTGGAGGATCTTCAAAACTCTTTTTGAAGATCTGCAGTCGTCCTTTTGCAGCAGCGCAGCCTTCTTGCTTTTGATCGCCTTTCCTTTTGATCTGAATCGCACCAAACTAAGTCCAAAACCCTTTTGGACGTGGAGAGCAAGGGGAGAAGAGAGTTTAGGCATGGAGAAGGAGGGGAGAGGCAGCCTTGGGGCATGGGAAATCTCTATTGAATTCACTTTGACTTGAAATTAGGGTTGGGCGCAGGGTCTTATTTATAGACCTCTTGTGATCCAACTCCTCTTCCTCTCAACCAATCACAACCCTTTGTGAAATCAGATCTAAATCTGATTGGTTGGAATAGAGACCCCTGGATTCCTCCTTAGAGGGCACCTAAGACCAGTCAAACTGGATTCTTAGTAGAACTCTGATTGGAATCCAAAAGGGAGGTGGAGTCCTTGTCCAACAAGGACTCCTAGGCGCCTCCTACTTGGGCTCACGCCACCCTTGGCGTGCGCCCATTCTCCTTGCCAGGTTCTGGCAGGGGGACAGGCCCCCACCAGCTCTCCAATAGGTGCATGACATGTGGTCAAAAGTCAAAGGGTGAATGGTCAACGTTTGACCAGTCAAAGGTAGACTTTTGACCAAAGTCAAAGAACAAGAAATGGCAGGTGACCAAAAATGGCAGGTAATGTCTTACAAATAAGACAACCTATTCTGACTTGGACAACCTCCAGTCAGACCATATGAAGGCCTCTGATTGAGCACAAACTCCTTTGGCTCAGTCAGGACAACTTATTTATGATAGTAAAAGAAGAACGTTAGGTTCAATCGAGTGCTAGCACGATTTCCTTGAACCTAATTGAATCTCATTCAGATCAATTGAACTAGATTAGTTCAATTGATGATCACCAGATTCAAACCCTTGTTTGTGTGACCCAGTTAGGTTCAGTTCTGTATGGTAATGGGATATGTCATGATCTCTATCATAGACATCATCGAAACTCCTTTCGATGGATCAGAACTCTTCTGATTCGAACAGCTAGAATGATCGATCATCTAAATCATTCTAATTGCTCCCAAAATCCACCAGTGACACCTAGCAGTATATGGTGGCAACCCATCAGAGCTGAATGCGAACCTCTTGGTGCAGCTACCTGTGTGATTCAGTTCTTCTATCTTGAGCCCCGATCAGATTAGGGTTAAGGTGAACTCGTCAAACCCTAGTCTCTGTCATATGATGTAATCATTCGATTCGAGTCCAATGTGAAAATCTAAATAGAAACTCTTTCTATTATTTCACTCTACCATGGCCATGGATTTTTGGACTTGATTCTCATGATCATCATAGGGCTACTCCTCTACCACCGAGGTAGATAGATCCCATCTTGATGCAATCCAGTTCCTACAATGAACATGCTATAGCCAACATACACCTCAGGGTTCCATATGGCTAGGAGACCGAGTAATGGTGTAGTCAAACTATAACACCCTCAAGGTGAACTACCGATGCATCTCAGGTCAAAGAACCAGACACACTACTGCAGCATCGAGTCAGTCATTGACGAGAAGGTAGACTTCCTAATGACTACTCGAGGTGGTCACGCTCAGTGCCCTCGTTCTCTAACGAGTACCTGTACTCTCGCTCTGGTGTCTCCACACCGTAGACTCAAGACTCATCTACTAAAGAGAAGCGATCGTACACCAACCTTCCGGATCAATCACCATCCTCGTGATGATCCTATGGTCGGGAGCTGTTTATGAGTTAATAATGATTATTCATGTCTTAAATTTTCAACTCTTGAAAATATGAATTATCATTACCATTAACTCAAAGGATGTATCACAGACACTAAATACACATATGTGATAGAAAATAACCCATTTCATTAATTATAGTCAAAATTACAATTTTGCCCCTAGAAGTGTATTACAAGTGTCAGCCAATTCTGGCTTCTAGGGCACATATATCTAACACTAAAGAGGTTTAGTATGGAAAACTCTAAGAGGGGATTAATACCCTTCAGACATGGTATTCATCTTTCCAAGAAGATGTGCCCCAGCACACCTGAGGAAATAGAACGCATGAGCAAGATCCCTTATGCTTCTGCAATAGGGAGCCTCATGTATGCCATGCTATGTACACGACCTGATATAGCCCATGCTGAGTGTCACAAGCAAATATCAATCAAATCCAGGTGAAGAACACTGGACTTCTATGAAATGTATCCATAAGTACTTGAGAAGAACTAAGGATATGATGTTGGTCTTTGGTAACGGAGAACTCCAAGTCCAGGGATACACAGACTTAGATTTCATGTCTGATATAGATGATCGAAAGTCGACATCTAGGAGTCTGTTTGTGTGCAATGGTGATGCTGTCAGCTGGAAGAGTTCCAAGCAAGTGGTGATATCACCTCATCCACGATTACCTCGAGAAGGATTATGTCGAGGTCAAGAGAGTCAACTCCACAGATAATGTGGCAGACCCACTTACAAAGCCGTTGGGCCAACAGAGGATCGAAGCCCACCTTGAGAAGATGGGACTTAGACTTGTAGCCAATTGGCTTTAGGACAAGTAGGAGATTGTTAGATATATGTGCCCTAGAAGCCAGAATTGGCTGACACTTGTAATACACTTCTAGGGCAAAATTGTAATTTTGACTAATATCAATAAAATGGATTATTTTCTATCACATATGTGTATTTAGTGTCTGTGATACATCCTTTGGGTTAATGGTAATGATAATTCATATTTTCAAGAGTTGAAAATTTAAGACATGAATAATCATTATTAACTCATAAAATGCTCCCGACCATAGGATCATCACGAGGATGGTGATTGATCCGGAAGGTTGGTGTACAATCGCTTCTCTTTAGTAGATGAGTCTTGAGTCTATGGTGTGGAGACACCAGAGCGAGAGTACAGATACTCATTAGAGAATGAGGGCACTGAGCGTGATCACCTCGAGTAGTCATTAGGGAGTCTACCTTCTCATCAATGACTGACTCGATGCTGCAGTAGTGTGTCTGGTTCTTTGACCTGAGGTGCATCGATAGTTCACCTTGAGGGTGTTATAGTTTGACTACACCATTACTCGATCTCCTAGCCATATGGAACCTGAGGTGTATGTTGGCTATAGCATGTTCATTGTAGGAACTGGATGGCATCAAGATGGAATCTATCTACCTCGGTGGTAGAGGAGCAGCCCTATGATGATCATGAGAATCAAGTCCTGAAATCCATGGCCATGGTAGAGTAAAATAATAGAAAGAGTTTCTATTTAGATTTTCACATCGGACTCGAATCGAATGATTACATCATATGATAGAGACTAGGGTTTGACGAGTTTACCTTAACCCTAATCTGATCGGGGCTCAAGATAAAAGAACTGAATCACACAGGTAGCTGCACCAAGAGGTTCGCATTCAGCTCTGATGGGTTGCCACCATATACTGCTAGGTGTCACTGGTGGATTTTGGGAGCAATTAGAATGATTTAGATGATCGATCATTCTAACTGTTTGAATCAGAAGAGTTCTGATCCATCGAAAGGAGTTTCGATGATGTCGATGATAGAGATCATGACATATCCCATTACCATACAGAACTGAACCTAACTGGGTCACACAAATAAGGGTTTGAATCTGGTGATCATCAATTGAACTGATCCAGTTCAATTGATCTGAATGAGATTCAATTAGGTTCAAGAAAATCGTGCTAGCACTCGATTGAACCTAACGTTCTTCTTTTACTATCATAAATAAGTTGTCCTATCTGAGCCAAAGGAGTTTGTGCTCAATCAGAGGCCTTCATATGGTCTGACTGGAGGTTGTCCAAGTCAGAAAAGGTTGTCTTATTTTGTAAGACATTACCTGCCATTTTTGGTCACCTGCCATTTCTTGTTCTTTGACTTTGGTCAAAAGTCTACCTTTGACTGGTCAAACGTTGACATTGACACTTTGACTTTTGACCACATGTCATGCACCTATTGGAGAGCTGGTGGGGGCCTGTCCCCCTGCCAGAACCTGGCAAGGAGGAGGGTGCATGCCACCCTTGGCGTGTGCCCAAGTTGGAGGCACCCTGGAGTCCTTGTTGGACAAGGACTCCACCTCCCTTTTGGATTCCAATTAGAGTTCTTCTGAGAATCAACTTTGACTGATCTTAAGCACCCTCTAAGGACGAATCCAGGAGACTCTATTCTCACCAATAAGATTTAGATCTGATTTCACAAAGGGTTGTGATTGGTTGGGAAGAAGAGGAGTTGGATCACAATTAGTCTATAAATAAGACCCTGTGCCCAACTCAAATCACATGAGATGATTGAATCAAAATTCCCCACGCCCAAGGCTTTTTCTCCTCTCCTCCTCCATACCAAAGCTTCTTCTCCCTCTCCTCTCCACATCCAAAATAGTTTTGGAGCTTGGTTGGTGCAATCCAGATCAAAGAAAGGCGATCAACAGCAAAAAGGCTGCACTGCTGCATAGGATGACTGCTGATCTTCAAAAGAAGTTTTGAAGATCCTCCAGATCAGATACAGATCTAATTTCTGGAGGTGTGATAGAGAAAAAGAGGATCTCTAGATTCAGCCCAAGTGGATACTGGTAGAGGCCAGACGCTTGCGTGGCTAGATCCAGAACCTTCTGCTGCATACAGGATCATCAACAGGTAATTGGATTACCCAAATTAGATAAATTAAATTTGATTTAATTTATTCTTATTTTATTTTATTTATTAAAATAATAAGAATTAGATCTGAAACATTTCAGATTTGATATAGATCAAAGAAAAAATTTTTTGAAATATATCTCTTGATCTGATCAGATTTGAACGAACCTAGACTAGGAAATCAGGATTTTCCTTCATATGGCACCTAAGGCTAGGTCATATAGCAGATGATCGGATTAACAAATTGGAGAAAAATGGGCTATTGTGTCTGTTGACTTTCGAGTCATGTCCAATTTGTAAATCATGTCTTCATGGCAAAATGACTAAGCTTCCTTTTGTAGGACATGGGGAAAGTGCCACGGATCTTCTTGCCCTACTACATACTGATGTGTGCGGCCCATTTGATGTACCGACTAGAGGCAACTTTATCTACTTCATAACCTTTACCGATGATTTATCTAGGTATGGATATGTGTATCTTATGAGACACAAGTCTGAAGCTTTTGAAAAATTCAAAGGATTCAGACATGAAGTAGAAAAACAAACTGAAAAATCCATTAAGGTTCTTCGATCAGATTGAGGAGGTGAATACCTTAGTCGGAAATTCTTGGACTATCTCAAAAAAAATGGCATAGTCTCTCAATGGACTCCACCTGAAATACCTCAACTCAATAGAATTTCATAATGGAGAAATCGGACCCTATTAGATATGGTCCGATCCATGATGATCTTCACAAACCTTCCAGATTTTCTTTAGAGATACAGTTTGTTTACTGTAATATACTTACTGAATAAGGTTCTCTCTAAAATCATTCCTACCACACCATATGAGATATGGCATGGTAAGAAACCAAGTCTAAGTCATCTCATAATTCGGGGTTGTCCGGTTCATGTCAAAAGACAACAAGCGGACAAGTTAGACTTTAGGTCCTTCAGAGCTTAATTTATAGGATATCCTAAAGAGTCATTAGGATATTATTTCTACATTCCAGAAGATCACAATGTGATTGTGAGTCGACATGCCATCTTTGTTGAAAAATAGTATATTCAAGATACCGGCATTAGAAAGCAGGCCAAGCTTGAGGAGAAAGTCTCACAAGAACTACGAGCTAAGGACCAAATGGAACCAAATCAGGTTAAGCCAATCCATTCACTACCTCCTCCACCTCGTAGATCGAAAAGAGTTTTTCGACCTCCTGAGAGGTACATAGATACTATTTCAGAGAAAGTAGAGAAAATATTCCTCATAGGTAATGGGGTTCATGGTGATGATCCCAAAACCTATAATGAGGCGATATTAGATATCAACTCTGAGAAATGGTTAGAGGCAATGAAGTCAAAAATTGACTCGATGCACTCAAATCAAGTCTGAACCTTGATAGATCCAATAGAAGGTATAGTACCTATTGGATGTAAATGAATCTACAAGAGCAAGATTGGTGTAGATGGGAATGTGGAGACATTCAATGCTAGATTAGTGGCAAAAGGTTATAGTCAGTGCGAAAGCATTGACTATCAGATACCTTTTCACCAGTAGCTATGCTAAAATCCATTCGTACATTGCTTGCTGTTGCAGCCTATTTCGATTATAAAATATGGCAAATGGATGTGAAAATGGCTTTCTTAAATGGATATCTTGAGGAAGATATCTATATGGAACAGCCGCTAGGTTTCACATCCGGTAATGATGATCACAAGGTATGCAAGCTGCAAAGATCCATATATGGACTTAAGCAAGCATCTCGGAGCTAGAACACTCGTTTTAGTGATGTGATCAAATTATTTGATTTCATCAAGCATGAGGAGCCATGTGTCTTCAAAAAGATCAATGGAAGTGCTATTGTCTTCCTCGTATTGTATGTGGATGACATCCTCCTTATTGGGAATGATGTTCCCATGTTGACCATAGTTAAAATGTGGTTATCTAAAGAATTCTTCATGAAAGATCTAGAAGAAGCATTCTTTATTCTAGGAATTAAGGTCTATAAAGGTAGACTGAATAGGATGCTACAACTTTCATAGAAAATGTACGTAGAGGAAGTGCTAAAGAGGTTTAGAATGGAAAACTCTAAGAGGGGTTTAGTACCCTTCAGACATGGCATTCATCTTTCCAAGAAGATGTGCCCTAGCACACCTGAGGAAATAGAATGCATGAGTAAGATCCCTTATGCTTCAGCAATAGGGAGCCTCATGTATGCCACATTATGTACACGACCTAATATAGCCCATGCTGTGAGTGTCATGAGCAGATATCAGTCGAATCCAGGTGAAGAACACTGGACTTCTATAAAATGTATCCTTAAGTACTTGAGAAGAACTAAGGATATGTTGTTGGTCTTTGGTAATAGAGAACTCCAAGTCTAGGGGTATACAGATTCGGATTTTATGTACGATGTAGATGATCAAAAGTCGACATCTGGAAGTCTGTTTGTGTGCAATGGTGGAGCTATCGGTTGGAAAAGTTTTAAACAGATAGTGATAGCAGATTCCACCATGGAAAAAGAATACATCGCGGCATCGAAGCTGCAAAGGAGGCATTCTTGTAGAAGAAGCTTACCATAGAGATCGGAGTAATGCCATCAGATGCCATTCCTCTATACTGCGATAATAATGGTGCCATAGCCCTTGCTAAGGAGTCAAGGTCTCATTAGAAATCCAAGCACATCCAGCGGCGATACCACTTCATCCATGATTATCTCGAGAAGGGTTACGTCGAGGTCAAGAGAGTCAACTCCACAAACAATGTGGCAATCCGCTTATAAAGCCATTGGGCCAGCAGAAGATCGAAGCCCATCTTAAGAAGATAGGACTTAGATTTGTGGCCAATTGACTTTACGTCTAGTGGGAGTTTGTTAGATATGTATGTCCTAGAAGCCAGAATTGGTTGACACTTGTAATACACTTCTAGGGGCAAAATTATAATTTTGAATATAAATAATAAAATAGGTTATTTTCTATCACATATGTATATTTAGTGTCTGTGATACATCCCTTGAGTTACTGATAATGATAATTCTTATTTTCAAGAGTTGAAAATTTAAGACAAGAATTTTTATTACTAACTCATAAAATGCTCCTGACCGTAGGATCATCATGAGGATGGTGATTGAATCGAAAGGTTAGTGTACAATCGCTTCTTTATAGTAGATGAGTCTTGATCTACAGTGTGGAGATACTGGAGTGAGAGTATAGGTACTTGTTAGAGAACGAGGGCACTAAGCGTGACCACCTCGAGCAGTCATAAAGAAGTCTACCTTCTTGTTGATAACTGACTCGAAGCTGTAGTGGTGTGTTGGTTCTTTGACCTAAGGTGCATCGGCAGTTCACCTTGAGGGTGTTATAGTTTGACTACACCATGACTCGGTCTCCTAGCCATTCAGAATCCTGAGGTGTATGTTGGATATAGTATGTTCATTATAGGAATAGGATCGCACCAAGAAGGAATATATCTACCTCATGGATGAGGAGCAGCCCTATGATGATCATGAGAATCAAGTCCATAAGCCCATGGCCATGGTAGAGAGTGAAGTAATAGAAAGAGTTTCTATTAAGGTTTTTACATCGAACTTGAATCGGATGATAGAAATTTGGGTTTGACGAGTTCACCTTAACCCTAATCTGATCGGGGCTTAAGATAGAAGAACTTAATCACACAAGTAGCTGCACCAAGAGGTTCATTTTTAGTTTTAATGGGTTGCCACCATATACTGCTAGGTGTCACTGATGGATTTTGGGAGCAATTAGAATGATTTAGATTATCGATCATTTCAGTTTTCTAAATCAGAAGAGTTCTAATCCATCGAAAGGAGTTTCGATGATGTCGATGATGGAGATCATGACATATCCCATTACCATATAGAACTGAACCTAACTAGGTCACACAAATAAGGGTTTGGATATGGATATCATCAATTAGACTAATCCAGTTCAGTTGATTTGAATTAGATTCAATTAGGTTCAAGAAAATCATGCTAGCACAGGATTGAGCCTAATGTTCTCCTTCTATTATCATTAAAAGTTGTCTCGACTGAGCTAAATGTGTTTGTGCTCACTTAAGTACCTTTACCTGATCTGATTGGAGCTTGTCCAAGTTAGAAAAAGATTGTCATAATTTATGAGAAAAATTTGAGACAACACCTGCCATTTTCCGTCACCTGCTAATTCTTATCCTTTAACTTTGGTCAAACGTTGACCTTTGACCCTTGGACATCTACCCATGTGTCATGCACCCATAAGAGAGACTTATTGACCATGTTAACCTACCATTTGGTAGGTAGATGGAGGTTGCATGCCTAGGATGGCGTGCACCCCATGTGGATAAACATTGGAGTCCCATACGGATGGGACTTCAGGTTGCTTTTTAGATTAAACTTAGATGACCCCTAGCTATAGACTTTGACCAGTCTTAGGCACCATCTAAGGATGAATATATGGGGCTCTCATCTGATTAGATCAGGTGATATCATCCCACCAATCAAATTTAGATTTGATTGTGCGAAGCAATGCGATTGGCTGGGATGATGCAACACTGCATGGCGCAGCAAGGTCTATAAATAAACCCTATCTATGCCCAACTTTTTGTGAGTTCCTCTTAGCCCATGCCCCAAGGCTGCCCCTCTCCCTCCTTCATGCCATCCTCTGATCCTCTCTCTCCTCTCCATGCCCAAGGAAAGTTGGGCTTCAGTTTGGTGCGATCCAAGCAAGAAAAGGCTGATGAGAAAGGAAGAAGGCAGCACTGCTGCAGAGATGACTGCTGATCTTCAGAAGGAGTTTTGAAGATCCTCGAAATTAGATCTAGATTTGATCTTTGGAGATATGATAAAGAAGGAGAAGATCTCTAGATCTAGTCTAAGTGGATACTGGTAGAGGCCAGGCGCTTGCGTGGCTAGATCCAGAACCTCAGGCAATCAGTAGAATCATCAATGGATAATCGGATTACCCAGCAAACAAGATAACATTAATTTAAATTTAATTTAATTTAATTTTTTGATTTATCAGATTGTAAAATTAGATCTGAAAAGTGTCAGATATGATTTGGATCTAAAAGAAAATTTTTGAAATATGCCTCTCGATCCAATCAAATTTGAATGAACCTGACTCAGAAAACCAGGATTCCTCCTTCAAAAGAGACTCTTAAATATCTACAAATTATGAAAATTTTAGCAAATTTTTTTTTTGAATAAAGAGATATGCAAAATTCAAGATTGATCAAAAACCTAGATAGGAAAGTCAACAAATGGTAGGTTGTTGGGACGCCCAACTCTTGGGCAACCTCACCTCAGTTTTCTACCATGGACCAGCAAGGGAGGGTGTAACAAATGCCAAAGAATGTCATTTGAGAGAGAGAGAGAGAATAGGGAGGAGGCAGCATGAAAGGAAGGAAGTCTTTTGGTTGACTAGGATTCTATCTCATAGAATCCTAAAGCAAAACCAATCTCCCCTTTTGAGTTGGTCATCAAACAAATTTCCATATAAGAAAAAGGAAGAGAGAAGGGAGGCAAGAGGTTTCTTGGGCAAGTAGATTTTTCACACAAAAATAGAAAGAGAAAGGGGTGGGGCGTGAAGATTAGGTGGTGCAAGGAATAGGAAGTCCTTGTCACACAAGGACTCCTATTTTGACCTGGCCAATCAATGTTTTTTAACTAAACAAAAATAAGATTAAACCAACCAAATTAAATAAGGCCCTAACCCATTTAAAAACTTAATTAAATTAGATTTAATTTTAATTTATTTTCTAATCAAATTAGAAAATTGGGTTGATCCAAGTCCTAGTTAGACTAGGACTAGTTTTTCCTTGCACTTGGCTTATCCAATAAACTAATTGAATTTGATCCAATCAAGTCCAAACCAAATCTAATTAAATTATATTTAATTATACTTAATCTCAACCTACTGGCTTAATCAAATTAAGCTAATTAAAAATCAAATTGCTAATCGATCCTCCTGCAACACTTGCACTAGGTCAAATATCAATCGTATTGATCGTTTAACCCTAAAATGATTCTAAATCGCTGATCAACCATCTGATCGAAATGTGAACTCTAATATGTGTGATCTCATAGGTCCAAACCTAAGCTGGTAGCATAGGAATAAATTTTTGTATCAATCGAAGTGACAATCTAGCAATGATACCCGACTATTGGATAGGTCGAAAGTGTGGAGTACCATCCTTAGAATCTATGTAGATATAGTTTTCATATAATTCATTCTCTTGACTATAATGCTCGTAGGATACCTCAGAGTTCAATTGTCAACTCTGATCAGGTTGTCCACATTGTATTTCAAAATATCAAATCCATCTGATGGATTATCCTGGCCAAGGTTTTGCTATATTGAAATAGAGTGATACATTCTTCTCCAACTCTTGGAGTGGTCAATTTCATCTTGATCACACTCTGACTTCACAAGTACTTGACTGTGCCCAGAAGCCTTTCATTGCTGAATTAGAAATTTAGTTAGTTCGGTACCAAAGCACAGTGAGTTGCTTGCAAGTCACTAAGGTGATCTCAAGGCTAAGGGATACTTATATCTATATCCCATCAGAGACATTCTCGACAACAGAATGCTCTGAAGTTGGTCACGTTCAATGATGATATACCCATACATGTCATCTATATGTCATACCAGTGTCTCCACATTTCTTGGTTAAGAGGATAACCATCCTATATGGCATATAGCGACCTATGCTCAATAGACGATGTCGTCTTAATTAACAGCCTATCATTTGGTCATGAAGAAATTTAAGGACTAATCGATAAATCCTCTCTTTATCGAAACTAAATAGTCCTAAGGACTTCATCACAATAATGTAGTTTATTAGAAGATGTAAACTTATGATGAAAAAGATGCTCAAAATTTTTTTTATTAATTAATAAATTAAATATAATATCTCAACTATCAACAGGCTGATGATTGGCTTCGGGACATAATTTCTAATTGTCCATGTAATTAAAATAGTTTCAACTCTAAATTGCATAAATCCACTAGGCGAATACATCCTGGTCGAGTCAGCTCTTCATTGAAGTCGAGCTGGCTTGACTATGTATCATCCGAGCATAGGTTCTATCTGCCTAAGATAGCCGGCTCAAATCAATCCCAAGTAGGCTCAGTTGTGTGCCCAAGCTAGCTCGACTGGTTTCAGCAGATCAATCAATGGTTCCTTGCATGGGAACCATATACAAATAAATAATATTATTTTTTTAAATTTAAATATATTTTAAATCTAATAAATTATAAATTAAACTAGATCATATCTAACAAATTTATAATTAGAAGCAGATCAACACGAACTAGAACAATCTTTTCACTGCAAGGGATAAACTTTACAATAGGACAACCTTATAGCAGTTTGTTTGATCAGGATTTTTAATTTTAGATTTAATAGTTAGATTACAAATTAAATATAATCCAAAAAATAATCTAAACATGCTAAAAAATCATGTAATAATGAACCAGGCTCTGATACCAATTGAAGAAACCAGATCTAGGGTTTTAGGACTAGATTTTGAAACTTTTTCAAGATCAGATAATGGAAGACTAAAATTAATAAAAATTAATTTTAAATATCTAAAAATATCCTAGATCTAAGATCTATTACAAGATCATGGCATGTTATTAAATCAAAAATTAAAATCTAAAGAAGAAACTAAAACATGTTGATCACATCAACATGTACATATAATATATCTAATGCAGGTATGAAACAATAAATCAGATCTATTACCTATGCAAGTTAGATGTTCTAACTTACTGATTCAAGCTTGAGGATGAAGTTTCAAGCCACACATGCATTCAGCCTCTAGGAGTTGTCCGCACGAGTCCACGACATCTAACTTGCTGATTCAAGCTTGAGGATGAAGTTTCAAGCCACACATGCATTTAGCCTCTAGGAGTCATCCGCACAAGCCCACGATCACAATCAGAAGTTCTGATGCTGGAAATCAGCATAGTATACTAGTACTATACTGATCCTTCTTTGATGATCGATCAGATGCCTTCTCCTTTTAGGTTTGGGCTCTTCCAAAGAGGAGAAGAAGGAGAGAAAATTTAAGATGTGATATACTCTTAGAAATCTCAAAGAAAGAGGAAGGAAATAGGTGAACATAGCAATCCTAGAAGAAGACCCTCTTCTTCTTCACTTTGCTCTCACCTAGACACCTAGTTTGATGTCAATGAAACCCCAATGCCCAAGAACTTTCTCTCTTATTTTCACACACCCCAAATCACTCTTAATGGTCTATTTTTCATGAAAATATCAGGCCAAAATTCATCCAAAATATATAGGAGAAGAGGAGTCCTTGTCTAGGTCAAAAACTAGACAAGGAAAAACCAAAATTGGAAAGTCAATGGGCGCCTAACTCTTGGGCACCCTCTCTTGAATTTTTGGCATGGACAATCAGAGAAAGGCACACAAAACCTTCTCATTTTTATCATGAGAATCTGTGAGAAATTAGGGAGGTGGGCGACACACTTGGGAGGAAGAGTTTTGATTTTTCAAAACACTATCTCACAGGATTTGAAACCAAAATAAATTCCATTCTTTGACATGGTCCACTACCTAACATCCATATGAGAAAGAGAGGAGAGGAGGGCATGCATGAGAAGGCCTGAGAGAAAGGGATTTATCACATGAAATGGAGGAAAAATAGGGTATGGGGCATGGAGGGCTATGGTGGTGCAAGGTGGATTCGTAGTCTTACAAAGATTCCATCTTTGACTTGGTCAAAGTGGTTTTTCAAACCAAATTAAATCAAAACCAAGTCAACCAAATTAAATAAATCCTAACCCAATTAAGAATTTAATCAAATTAGATTAAATTAGATTTAATTTTAATTTTATTTTTTAATTAAATTAGAAAATTGGGTTGATCCGAGTTCTAGTTGAAATAGGACTAGTTTCTTCTTGCACTTGGCATATCCAAAAAGCCAATTAGACTTGATCCAATCAATCCCAAACTAAATCTAATTAAATTATATTTAATTAGACTTAATCTTAGCCCTCTAACTTAATTAAATTATGCTAATTAGTAATTTAATTATTAATCAATCTTCCAGCAACACTTGCACTAGGTTAAACATCAATTGTATTGATTGTTTAACCCTAGAATGATTCTTAATCATTGATCAACCATCCGATCAGATCATGAGCTCTAACATGTGAGACTTCATAGGTTCGAACCTAAATGGTAGCATAGGAATAGATTCCTATATCAATCGAAGTAATCATCTAGTAATGGTACCCAATGATCGGATAGGTCGAATGTGTAGAACAACATCCTTAGAATCCATGCGGATATAGTTTCCATATAATTCATCTCCTTGACCAAAATGCTCATAGGACACCTCAAAGTTTAACTATCAACTCTGATCAGATTGTCCATATTATGTTTTAAAATATCAAATCCATCCGATGGATTACCCTGGCCAAGATTTTGCTATATTGAAATACAGTGATACATTCTTCTCCAACTCTTGGAGTGGTTAATTCCATCTTGATCATACTTTGACATTACAAGTACTTGACTATATCCAAAAGCCTTCCATTACTGAATTAAAAATTTAGTTAGTCTGGTACCAAAGCACAGTGAGTTGCTTGTAAGTCCCTGAGGTGATTTTAGATCTAAGGAACACTTATACCTATATCCCATCAGATACAATCTTGACAGCATAATGCTCTGAAGTTGGTCACGTTCAATGATGATGTACCCATACATGTCACCTATATGCCATACCAGTATCTTCACACTTCTTATTTAAGAGGACAATCAATTTATATGGCATACAGCGACCTATGCTCAATAGATGCTGTCATCCTAATAAACGGTCTATCATTTGATCGTGAACATATTTAAGGACTAATCGATAAATCTTCTTTTTATTGAAGCTAAATAGTTCTAAGGACTTCATCACAATAATAGAGTTCGTTAGAAGATGAATACTTTATGATGAAAAATATCAAAAATATATAGATATAATGTAGCTCAACCGACAACAGACTGACGATTGGCTTTGGAACATATTCCCCAACATATACTCCTTCATATCTGCAAAATTTGCATCTCAAATATCTAAATTAACCATTGCCATAGAATCATTCTTAACAACATAAATAATTCATTAACAAATACTCACAATACATAAGTTCCATAATATCTTAATATCTAAATTCATCTTATAAACATGGAAATTTGAAAATTTCCAACACGTCATATTCTTTAACAATTATCATCTAATTTTCTATTCACCCATATTCATTAAATTATATCAACACATTTTTCATGAAGAATGGATGTACTTTATTTATTTCAAAAGCTATTTTTGGGGTTGAACCCAATCTTGCTGAAGTAAGGCCTGAAATCTAGTCCCAAGATGGTCCTATGGTAGCCAATCTCCAATCCACCGATCGATCTTCTAGGCTGTAGGAGTGAACTCCTGAGCCCGTAGCATGCTTCGGACCTCACCAAAGATAAGTTTGGTGGCAGATTATGAGAGGAGCTGAGTTGCATCATTATAAGTGGCTGGCTCCAATCATGCTTCTTTTTGGATGAACAACAACAATGAAGTCAGTCACCTAAGCTGCTGGCTAAACATTCAATTTCTGCATAACCTAACCCGACCGACCTTGAAATGGATAGAACCCCCCATTTTATCAATTCCCCCTTAGGCTGAATTTTTTCATCATAGACTGGATCCCATGGCAAGAGCCTAGATTGGTAGAGCTTCTTTCTTGGCAAACTTCAATGCTTTACCGTAGATGGTGGATCTTAACTTCATGGTGCTTGGAACCTTCTAGATGAACTCCTTGTGATCACCCAAAATATTTCCTCTCAATCGATCTCCTTCAGTCAGCAGGCAAGCCCCTTTCAGTCGATCTCCTTTCGGGCGAACTCCTTACGATCGTCCCAAAGATTTCCTCCCAGTCGATCTCCTTCAGTCAATTGGCAAGCTCCTTTCAGTCGATCTCCCTCCAGTCAAACTCCTTCAAGTCGCCCAAAGGACACCCTCCAGTCGATCTCCTTCCAGTCACTCAAGCAAGCTCCTTTTAGCCGAATTTCTTACTATCATCTGAAAGGACCTCATCCTCTTTGTAGATTTAGCTCCTTGCTCAAGGCAAACCAATCAATATGCGAACAACCTCGGAGAAGTATGAACTTCTCTAAAACTATTGTAATGCAAAACCCCTCACCATTGATAGATGCTCCACTCGAACTCCAGCCATTGCTCTCCAACAGATTGGCATGTCGTGACAATGAACCCATCTTCCATAACAAACTCCGCGTGGTCCCAAACGGTCCACTACTAGCTAGTTACGGCTATCATAATCAATTTGTTATGAGCTCTATCTATATAAGAGATCCTCTAGATATATTTCTTCCTTAAGCTCAAAACTTTACCTCAATTTTCCTGAGCACTTTATTTCTATTGACCAAAAGAGCTGACTTGATCATTGGAGGGTCTTGCTAGAGCCATCCCCATCTTCGATCAGGACTTATCTTGCAAGTCATCAATGGCAACCTAGTATTCCCCAGCTCCAATCATGTCTAACATCAACCAGATTTTATACCAATAGAATTTGATCGACCTGCTAGTTGCTTATCTTGAAGACAGGGTTCTCCCTCATGATCCGAAAGAAGCTTGAAAATTAAAAAAATTAGGCCTTTCGGTATGTTCTGTATGCGGGCAAGTTTTATAAAAGATTATATTCTTTAACACTCTTGAGATGTCTCCATCCTTCTAAGGTTGATTTTGCATTATGAAAAGTGCATGAAGGAATTTGCATAAGTCATCTGGGGGCTAGATCCCTATCTCACAAACTACCTCAGTAGGGCTACTATCAGTCGATAATGTACCATGATTCCATAGAATATGTTAGAAAATATGACTGATGTCAAAGGAACACAAATATTCAAAGACAGTCAGCTTCTGAGCTTACCCCCTTGAGTGCCCCATGGCCATTTTCATAGTGGGGAATGGACATACTCAGACCCTTCTCTATGGCATCTGGACAGTGAAAGTTTCTATTGGTGGCAATTGATTACTTCATAAAATGGGTTGAAGCCAAACCTCTAGCAAAATTTACTAAAGCTAAAGTATAAGACTTCATCTAAAAGTTGATTATTTGCATATTTGGCTTGCCTCAAACTCTTATAATAGATAATGGGCACCAGTTTGCAAGGAAAAAATTTGCTGAGTTCTATGAAGATCTGAACATTGCCCATAATTTTACATCAATGGCCCATCGACAGGCAAATGGTGAGGCCGAGGTAACCAACAGAATCCTACTGCAAGGTATCAAAGCAAGACATGAAAGGACAAAGAAAACATGGGTAGGCAAACTCTATCATGTACTCTAGGCATACCAAACTATCCAAAGACTACCAATTGGGGAGACTCCATTTGTCTTTACTTATGGAATAGAAGCAGTCATCCTAATAGAACTCAAACTTTCATAGATATGAGTCATGGCATTTAATGAGCAGCGCAACTCATAGGATCTCAGGGCTAACCTCAACTTGTTGGAGAAAAAATGAAAAGAATCTCAAGTTCGGATGGCAGCCTACAAGCAAAAAGTAGTTCACTACTACAACTCTAGAGTTAGAAGCAAGGCATTCAAAATGAAAGATTTAGTACTTCAATGAGCAGCCATCTCACAACCCCAGAATCAAGAAAAGCTCACCCTAAATTGGAAAGGGCCATATGTAATCAAGGAGGTCATCCAACCTGAAACTTATTACCTAAAAGAGCTTGGAGGGGCAGATCTTCCATGCCCATGAAATTTAGAGAATTTGTGAATGTACTACCAATGACTTCATTTTGAATGAAATTTTTATGTTTTAATATCTATATTTTTGATGTAAATTTATGATGATAGAAAATAACCCTCTGAAATAATAAAAAATAAGCCATGTCAGAAATAGGAGGAGAACCTCATCCTGACACGGATGAAAATCTTCAATTTTTTAAGATAGGAGGAGGGAAAAGGACCTTTCAATAGGTCTTTTAGTGCCCCTATGACCTTGCTAGGAGCAGAAGGAGAACCTCATCCTAACAAAGATAAAAGCCAACTCCATTAGAAATAGAAGGAGGACCTCATCCTGATAGAGAGATAAAGTAAAGGCCAATCGTGTCAGGAACAGGAAGAGGACATCATCCTGACATGAATGAAAACTTCCAATTAAGTAAGATAGGAGGAGGGGAGAGGTCCTTCGATGGTTCTTGTGTGCTCCTACTATCCTATTAGGAATAGGAGGAGAACCTCATCCTAACAAGAGCAAAAACTAATCATGTCAGAAATAGGAGGAGAATCTCATCCTTATACGAATGAAGACCTCTTATTATTTAAGATACGAGGAGGGGAGAGGCTCTTCAATGGTCCTTGTGTGCCCCTACTATCCTATTAGGAATAGGAGGAGAACCTCATCCTAACAAGAGGAAAAATTAATCATGTCAGGAATAGGAGGAGGATCTCATCCAGACATGAATGAAGACCTCTAGTTAAGTAAGATAGGAGAAGGAGAGGGGCCCTTCAATGGTCCTTGTATGCCCCTACTGTCTTGTTAGGAACAGGAGAAGAACCTCATCCTAATGAGAGCAAAAACTAGTCATGTCAGAAATAGGAGGAAAACATCATTCTGATATGAATAAAGACCTTCGATTAAGTAAGATAGGAGGAGGGGAGAGGCCCTTTCAATGGTCTTTTTGTGCTCCTATGATCTTGTTAGGAACAGGAGTAGAACCTCGCCCTAACAAGGATAAAGATCAACCTTGTCAGGAACAGGAGGAGAATCTCGTTCTGACACATAAGAGGACCTCTGGCTATGTGAGATAGGAGAAAAATAAAGAAAATGAAGAAGTCAATAATCATCGAACCCAAGTAGAGCAAAAAGACAAGTGAAGAAAGCATTGCTTCATTAAAGTTTAAGTTCATTACAAAACAAACATCTGCAAGATCATGTACAAAAAAGTAAAATGGATGAAGTCCTAAGAAGGAGAATCTGATCCTTTGGACTTCAGGCTACTGACCCCTGCCATTGCCAAAGATTGCTTCAAACTAATAATTTCTTCTTCGACTTCCTTCCTTATCAATAGGCTCTCTACAAATAATCTATCAGCCCACTGGAAGCTATCTCTGGACTCCCTCAATTATCTTCTTAGGACCTCTGACTCAGGCTCCACATCCTTAATATCTTGTCGCTCATAGGTCATTTGGATCTTTAGCTATTGAAGTTCTCCTTTTTCATTCTCGTACGACTTGAAAAGATCATCAAAGGACTTCCTTAAAGAAGCAAGTTGCTCCAAGTCTCTGCTAATGCCAGCCTGCTGATTATCAGCCAACTGCTTTCGAAGATGAGTCACTTCATCTCTGGCCACCTTAAGCTCATGCTCAAGTCTAGACATTTTTTTGTCTACCATACTCTATAACTGTTGTGCTAGGCTTTGATGTCTTGAAGTTATTTTTGGAGCTTCAAAAATTTCTTCGACCAGTCCCAATCAAACCATGCTTTATTGAAAGATCATGGTGAGCTCCCTTTCAATAGTAGGATTTTTTCTTTGGCGACGTTGAGCTTAACTTCAAGGGAACTCGCCTTGGACATCAAAGCCCAGACCTTCTCGCTACAGAGTTTCTACTCTCATTTAAGTTCTTCAGTCAAGTGCCATTTCTTGTTGATATAATCCATGGAATCCTTTCTATGCAGTTGGCGTAAGTGGGTAACCTCAATCGCTAACTCTGAGCAACTTTTCCTCAACTTTTGAAGTTCACCTTCGACCTTCTTCAATTTCTTTTTTAACTGATGAGCATTCTTTTTCAAGTTTGTTATAATGGATTTCAAGGGGATGCCCTCAGATAACGGCATGGCCTCGATCAAAGAGGAAAGGTCAGGGCTTTGCTCGCTAGAGGAATTCTAAATGACAAACATGACAATGCAAGTACGAAGAAAGAAAATTTACTTTCACTGATAAAATATTTGAATACATCAAAAGAAAAAAAAGAACAAAAAAGTACAATCATCAAAAGTTTTAAACTTCAGGCGACACGGCGATAGACAAGGTTGGCACATCCTTCATGACCTCAGGCTCAGGAGCAGGTTTGGAGGCTGTGGCTGCAAGTTCGGAAGCTTCGGGGGTAGGTTCGACAGCAGGAGAGGCAGCACCAGTGTTGGAGGGACTGGCTTCTTTGCTGGGTTCATCTATCAAAAGGTTGAGGTCTACATCTGAAAAGTTTTTTGCGACACTCCTCATATAGATCTCGAACCCCTCCAAAAAAGCTTCCTTGGCGAAAGCGATCTTGATGTCTTCCATGGCTTGGGAACACTTGAAGGCTTCAACAGTTTGCTCCCTCTCGATGCCGACCTCCTCTTCGGCCATCTTTTTCTTGTCTGTTGAAAGAGTTAAGGCTGCCTTCAAACCTATGAAAGCTTCTTCTTCTCTCCACAATGTCTCCCGAAGGCGCTCGACTTCTACAACTTGTATCTCTGAGGCTACCTTCAAATAGTTGACCTCAGCCTGAACCCTCTTAGTCTCCACCTGAGTCTTCTAAAGGGCTTTGAAACCCTCAGCCTAGCAGAGATCAGTTGCCCTTGAATGGACGTACAAGTAATGCCCCAGCTGCAGAACGGAAAGAAATAAAGTTAGAACTTTGAAAATACATCCTCCATTCAAACAAGTTTAGAAAAGTTGGTTATCTTATGGTAGGCAGCGAAGGATTCATCAAACCTCTTCACATCCTCCTTCCAGACCATCCTATCAACGATGTGTGGGAGGGCGCTCTCCTTCATTAGAGATTGGAGGACCTCCCTATCGTCCAATGAATCTTGCTCCTGGCAAGAGCTCTCACCACTAGAGTGCTTGACCTTCCTCCTGACCTTCTTAGCGACGACATTTTTCTTCTTCTTCTTCCTCTTCTCTGTGACTTCCCCCCTCTCAAGAGGCATAGAGGGAGCAACTTCATCAAGCACAGCTGGACTTGATGCTGCCACATCAGATTCTGGGGTAGGCATTGTCTAGATTGGCATAGACGGGACTGGCTCTTCAACACAAGCCTTCTTCGAAGGTTCTCCAGTAGCACTGCCTTTCCTCTTAAGGGACTTGATTTCCTTTGTCAGGCGGTTCCATTCTTCAGGAGTCATTTCTGTGGCAAAAAAAGTTAAAGTCAGATGAAAGAACATTACATGACTGACTAGCCAAGGAGGACTACTTGCTAGGTCAAGGGAATTGAGACCATGATTAAACATGGTCTGATCATCTAGGAGTTTGAAAATTAGGGGAGCTCGGTAGTTTATTCAATCTGTCGGTTGAGTCTCGATCCTCTTTCTCAAGCCCAGAAACCCAGCATGTTGAATCTCTTATTTCTTCCTAAGAAGGAAGTCCTCACTCCAAGGAAGGACATGAAACAAAAAAGAATTTCTCCTTTCAGTTGTGAATGGAAGAAGGAGCGCCCTTAAGCAACTCCTTCTCGCCAAACTGGGGAGATACATACCACCAATCTTTGACAGTGGGGTGATGTTTGAAGGTGAATAAGTTATGAAACAGAGAGATGGTAGGTTAGACATTGGCCATAATATACAAAGAAAGGAATCTTATGATGAACCTAAAGGAGTTCGGCGCCATAGCAGCAAAGAAAATATTTAGGAACTTAAACAGGTTGACTACAAAGGGAGGTATGGGTAGCCGTAGTCCTACTCGGAGGGTTTCGACATACAAGCAAGTTTGGCCTTGAGGAGGAGAGCAGGCTCGATCACTAGGACCAGAAAGTTTGAGTTCATATTCAGGAGGAATTCCAAATTGGATCATAATCAAATAAAGATCTTCATGTCAAATTTTACAGGGGATGGTGTCAGGAATGAAGGATGCTTGGGATGTTTCTATGATTCAAAGTCCTTATGGAATGGATCCATCAATGCCAAATAGGCCAAACTTTTGGAATAAGTCGATCAGGATCCTTTGGTGGACATATGGATCAAACTAACTTGAAAAAAATACCCCAAAAAATCAAAAAAAATAAGATTCAAGATTCTTCCAAAGAAACTGAATGGACAATGATGCTAAAAGGCAGGAATAATCAAAAGGAGGATTCAGGGACTAACCTAGATCTATGGGAAGAATGGGAAGATGTTGAGCTTGATGTAAGTCGAGTGGGAGAACCCTTGGGAATTGAAGGAAATGACGAATGATGCTGGTACTCTAGAGTAGGAAAGAGGTAAAGACCAGAAGGAAGAGAGAGAAAACCTTGGTGAACTAAAATTTTGAAGGAAGAAGATGAGCATAAATATCCGCAAGAGTCTAGGGTAGTTATGATTGCAGGCCTCCTCTAGCCGATCTTAGGTTGACGCATGTCCCACTCATCAGAAGGATGGCAATGGATGGAATCTATATTGCACCATACCTTGGACAGCGCTTCGATGGAAGTTTTGGAAATTTATCCTTTTAGGTCAAGTCGTATTGAAGAAACTTCGATGCCAGCATAGAAAAGGCCAAGGCCTTCCATCCTACTAGCACAAAAATTGAGAAAAGACTTCAATAGTTACCTTCTACTCCCTTCCTTTGAACTTCGAATTTGAGATTGGGGGAACTATTGTTGGGGTTGAACCTGCTCCTATCGAAGTTAGGGCTGAAATCTAGTCCCAAGGCGATCTTATGGCAGCCAATCTCCAACCCACCGACCGATCTTCTAGGTTGCAGCAGTGAACTCTTGAGCTCGTAGCATGCTGCAGACCTCACCGAAGACAAGTTTGGTGATAGATTATGAGAGCAGCCAAGTTCGTTCATTATAAGTGGCTGGCTCCGATCATGCTTTTTTTGGATGAACTAGAATAATGAAGTCAATCGCCTAAGCAGCTGGTTGAACATTCAATTCTTGCATAACCTGGCCCGACCGACCTTGAAGCTGGCAGAATCCCCCATTTTACCAAATCCCCCTTAGGCTGAATTTCTTCATCACAGACTGGTTCCCATGGCAAAAGCCATAGATTGGTAGAGCTTCTCTCTAAGTGAACTTCAATGCTTCACCATGCATGGTGGATCTTAATTTCATGGTGCCTGAAACCTTCCAAATGAACTCATTGCGGTCGCCCAAAAGATTCCTTCTTGGTCGATCTTCTTCGGTTAGCAGGCAAGCCCCTTTCAACCGATCTCCTTCTCCTTATGGTCGCCCAAAAGATTCCCTCTTGGTCTATCTCCTTCAGTCAGTAAGCAACCTCCTTTCAGTCGATCTCCCTCCAGTTGAACTCCTTTAAGTCGCCCAAAAGGCTCCCTTCAGTCGAACTCCTTTCAGTCGCTCAAGCAAGCTCCTTCTAGCCAAATTTCTTACTATCACCTGGAAGGACCTTGTTCTCTATGCAGATTTAGCTCCCAGCTCAAGGCAAACAAATCAATATATGGAAGGCCTCGGAGAAGTATGAACTTCTCTAAAACTATTGTAATGCAAAATCCCTCACCGCTGATAGATGCTCCACTCGAACTCCAATCATTGCTGTCGAACAGACTGGCATGTTGCGACAATGGATACCATCTTCGATAACAAACTCCGTCTGATCCCAAACTACCCACTACTAGGCAATTACAGCTGTCACAATCACTTTGTTACAAGCTCCATCTACATAAGCGACCCTCCAGATATGTTTCATTCCTAAGCTCAAAACTCAGCTTTAATTTTTCTGAGCACTCCATTTTGTTAGCCAGAAGAGCTGACTTGATCATCGGAGGGTCCTACCCGAGCCACCCCCATCTCCCCGATCAGGACTTATCTTGCAGGTAACTGGTGGTGACCTCATCTTTCCCAGCTCCAGCCTTATCTGACATCAATCAAATTCTGTACCAACAACTGTCAACACTATAGACATTCTCATTCAATTTATGCTCATTAGCCAAATACTCAATTTATCAAGATATAGAGTTACTAACAATTCATAATAGTATAAGAAATTCTATCTTAATTAACTTTTGATTGAATCCTTATCCTCCAACTTAAGTAAACAAATTCAAATTAAAATATTTAAGTCAAACCAGTCTCTTTCACCTTAAGGGAACTCACATCACCTATTATCCTTCTTCCTTCGACCTATCTTAATCATTAGGACTTGTCCTCATTTTTCTTGCTTACACATCAGTAAGTGAAACATTGGACTTTGATGGGAATCTTTTAATTGGACTTTGTTTGGACAATTCCTCTTCTGATGACCCATCTATCCACACTAGAAACATCCTCTAAACCCCTTTTTACATTCTCCCGAGTGAAACTTTCCATAATTAGTACACCAAGGAATTTGATTAAATGATGTAGCAATTGGACTAGCACTCTTATTAAGATTATCCTAGGATTCCATTGCTCTAGAACTTCTAGCTCTCTTATAACTTCTTCCAATATCTGCATCTTATGATTGAAAATTACAAATAGAAGCTACTATAGTAGTAACTACCCAAGTGATTATACCTACAACTTCTTGCAATCCAATGGTACGTACTTACACATGAAATAAAGATACAGATGCTAGAGTACTATATGCAAGCTTAGAAACATTCTCTTGCAATCGTAAATTCTCTCTCTCCTCTCCTAGGGTAACCGATAAAGTATTGGATAATGTTCTATGATCTTGGCCATCACTAACAACTCTTCTTGCTCTATGCTGACCTCAACCTCGACTCCTACTTGAGCCATGTCCTCGACTACTATCTTTTATTGATAACTGATCTCCATCAAATCCTGACCTTATCCAAACCGTCTTCCTACAAAATGGAATTGATAACATTAACTTTATTTCCCTTTTACAATAATCCTTTTGATAACTAAATCTCAAAAGAAAATATCTCGATATTGAAGCATAAACTTAAAATAAATGCTGCTAAAAAGAATCTTTAAAAGACCTTGATTCATTATCCTTGGTTCATCTCTATGAATCATAAACCTTTGCTCTAACTTAAGTCCATCGCTACTATTCATAACTCATCTCTTATGCTTACTAATTATAAACTTTCATTCATCTATATTGATCATAAAACCTTGCTGACTTCCATTATTCATAAACCATTACTTATCTCTATGGAATTTTAATTCTTGCTCATACCATTAATTTAACCTTGTTTATATCAATAATTACACCTTGCTCATCCCAATAAACTATTAACCTTGCTCTGATTCTCAATTAAACCTTAGTTATATCATCAACTAAACCTTGCTTATCTCTATAAACCAATAAACCTTTGCTCTGATACCAAACATGTAACACCCCATCCCTAAATTCCGATGATGGTGCTACACCCCACCCTTATCTAAAGGTTAAGGAAGTTTCTATTGTATATCTGAACTGAAGAATCACTTAAACCTATTCAAAATAATTTTTTTGATCAATTATTCCATCCATCACAAGTATTTCAACTATACTTACCCTTTCTTGGAAACCAAACTCAAGTTTTTAATTAAATCTTCACTATAAACCATTATCGCAATTTAACTCATTAATTCAGATAAACAACTCATAGTTTTAATAACAAAACCATGCTTCATACATACATTCTATTTGTTAAACCATCCTTTTTAATACATGCCTTTTATAACAAACTACAACATATTCATATAACACTTTCTGATTTAACTAACTTAGTTGTACAATATTTTCCAAAATTTATCTCTTTTATAAGCTAATATTATCAAAAATACTTCCTTAACTAGAAGTACTAATACATAAGCTGAAACATATCTCCAAACCTAGCTATTCTCAAAACTACAAATGAAAAGAATGAGAGGTGAGACTTGGGGAAGTCTCAGTAAGTGAATAATCCATCTAACAGTAGAAAATAGAAATGCTTATCTTGTAATTCAATATAACAATAACAACTAAAATGTAAGAACTACTTTTTTGAAGCTTCACAAAGCTGAAATATACCCCACCACATTAAGCAAAATACCAAAGAGCTTCACAAAGCTGAAATATATCCTATCGGATTAAAGCAAAATACCAAACTATGCCATTCCAATGTATGCTTCCTTCTAAGATAGTCGATAATTAGTATATTATGATGCCAAATGATATAAACAAGCCCCACTGGGCATTTTGATACACTGCCAAATATTTGTCAAGCCCTACTAAGCATTCTGTTTCATTGCCAAGATCCATTGGGCATTTCGTTTCATTGCCAAGCCCCACTACGCATTCAGCAATGCAGACTGTGGAGGTGCCAGCTCATGCCAATGCAAATGCTTATGCAATGTAAGGATACACTGCATAGGTATTGGGATTGATATATTTTCATACCCAGAGTCATATTTAGGATGTAGGAAGATTGAAAGATCAAGTTGCATGATAATTTTCACTAAAGGATATTTTTGGTATTTTCATCAAAATTTCACATCTTTTGAGAAGTCATGATACGTTGCTAGACGTCAATCATGTCTTGTGGATTTGATCATATTAAAATTTTAATTTGATCATTAAATTAGAAAGTGTTCTAAATTAAGTCAAATTGGGTTGGCTAGTTTTGACCTAAATCGATTTGGTTGAGTTCAAACTAGATTAGGTCAAATCACACCCAGACTCACTACTGGTTAGATGTGGAACCCAATGGATCACACACAAAGTGAGTTGATTAAGGGTCTAATTGGATTAGACCATGTTTGCAAGATGAACATGCTAGCACATGGTTTCGAATTGGATTCAAATTGGCTTTCGATTTGGGCTAATTAAGATCCAATTTGAGCAAAATAGAATTTGGTCTTGAATTGGATTAACCTAGATTGATTGGGCTTCAGTTGGGGCACCACATACCTGAATCCCTTGTGCCAAAGAGTCTCTCTCTTGCACGTGGGAAGTCTTTCATGCGCAAAGAATTTTTGGCACATAGAATTTGTTAAAGCCTACCTTCTTTGACTTTTCCCATTTGTTATGTCGCATAAAAAATTTTGAATAGGCATGGACATCTGATATGGGGTGATAAAGAGTCCTTCTACAAGTTAAAATCTCTATTTTATTTTTAATTTTTATCACCCATGATTTTTTGTCGCCCAAGACTCCTTGTCGCCCAGGACTCCATGCCGCCCACTCCTTCTTGATGCCTCTTGGACCAAGTCAAAGTCCCTTAGGACTTTGACAATTCAAAGACCATCTCCACGCCTTCTTGTTGAATGGGCATCCTTTTTTAGAGCCATTGTATGGCCCTTTTATCTGATCTAATGGATGAAAAGGGTGGCACCAATAATGAAATACTGCGACTCTTCGTAAATAACTTACGTAGAATTAGTCCAAGACTCCTTCTGCTTTAAGGCACCTCTTGGACTAAGTCTACATCTTGTTATTTACTAATGAGGCATGAGATTGGCTGAATGGACATAAGATTTCTTTTTAAAAGGGTGTGAGAAATTTAGTTGGCACCCCTACGTACATTATAAATAGGGGTGCGCACCAAGAGTCCGAAGGGGTGAAAAATTATCTTTATTTCTTACAAGAGTTTTCTTTTATCCAATTTTCTTTCTTCCCTTCTCTTATCTAGACCTTGTCCTTATAAGGACAAGAAGTCATCTTAAGCCTAAGAGATTAGGAAGAAAAGTTAAGAAGATAAAGAAAAAGAAAGATAGATAAGGAGAGGTAAGGAAGGTGACATAAAGGCTAAAGAAGGTCTTGCCCTTTTAATTAAAGTTCTTATTATTAGACTCCAATTATATAAATTAGAGATGCTGGTGTCTTGATCAAGTCTCTATGTAGATCAACATTGGAGGGTGAACACATGGGCACCTAGTGGAAACCCTGATGGACTGCTACCGGCGATCAGTGTCAATTTAGGGTTTAGCGATAAACGGTATGTTCTAATACTTTCTTTTATATTACAAATGCATGTTATTTGATTTAATTGCTAATAAGATGGTCCTAGGATTTGGGTTTGGTTTATATGATTTCATATTTTTACTTTGAAATCCATGCTTTTCGTCCTATACACCAATCCCATCAGTGGTATCAGAGCAAGTCTTATTAGGTTAAATCATATAACGTTTTGCTTATAACATAATGGCACAAAAGAAAAGTATGATATTTTTTTTTGTGTTTATTTACATGTTATTTATATGATGAGATCATATTCTTTTATTTATCATAACGAGATTATGATGTATATATTATTCTGTAAAGGTTGCCCTGATGTAGTGGAAAGTATTCACTATATAATGATGGTTATCCTAGAATAATTATACATATTAATAGATATATATAAATTTTATTATAATTGATGCTTTTAGAAATTTAGTATGATTTAAATCAGAATGTGCATCAAGACTTTTTAAATCCCTCTTTGAAAATTATATTAAGTTATAGTGTAATTAATCTATAGCTGTATCAGTCGGGATGTCTAATTGATCAATCGGTATCTAGGATAAATGGTTCATGATTGGTAAAGAGAATGTAATTTTTTAATTGGTTTTGTTGTCTGACCTAGCCAATTTATTGGTGTCTAAGAAAAGCAGTAGAAGGACTCTCACTTCTTTCCCACTTACCTGGCTGATTTGATTAATTCAATTCTAGATTGAAATGCTTAGTATTATATTCACTACATTAAGGCCTTCCTTCATACTAGGTTCTTATTATGTCCAGAACCATATTAGTTTTGATGTGTAACCACAAGATCTATCATGGGGAATGATGTAATATTAATCTAGTGCATTGAGATGCTTACAGTATTTTGAATATACTGCTTTGTTGTGTAACCACAAAAGTAGTCATATTTTATTTTGACTATATAGAAATGAAGAGTACTATTTAAATTAAAACATTAATGTTTGTTGTGCTAACACAAGGCTATTAATATTTTAGAGGCAAAAGTTTTTTGAGAGTTGCATAAAATCCAGTTGGAAAGAGTTTCCTACCTTTTAAACTTATAACAGGTTTGTTGTGCAATCACAAGACCTTTTATAAGAAATTAGGATCTTATTCTCACTAAGAAAATAAGAGGGTTATGATTTTTTGATTAAATAGTGAGAGACATAATTAAATTAAAGTTCTAATTTAATTATGTTTGTCATCATGAGTTGTTTGCTTATATATTGCCCTTTATTATGTAGATTAAATGGCTTCTTCACTTTTATTGCATTCAATTTTGGATTCAAATAAATTAACTGGTCAAAATTATGTTGACTGATTGAGAAATCTAAAAATAGTACTCAGTCAAGAAAAACTCTCCTATATTCTTGATGCCCCTGATCCTAAGTCATTAGGAAATGATGCCATAGATGAAGATAAGTCTACATACAAAATATGGCAAAATGATTCTCTTACTGTTAAATGCATTATACTTGCCTCTATGAATAATGAATTACAGAGGCAGCATGATAGCATGGACACTCAATCCATATTGCTCAATCTAAATGAGCTTTATGGAGAGCATAGTAGGACTACTAGATATGGGATATCTAAGCAATTATTTCATGCAAGAATGATAGAAAGAACATCCATACAAAATCATGTTTTGATGATAATTGACCTAATCACTCGATTAAGTCAATTAGATTTTTGTTATGGATGGAGAGTTAAGCTAGGATTCGATCCTGCAATCACTCCCAGAATCATTTTCTTAGTTTGTCATGACCTATCACATGAATAAACTAAATTCTTCCTTACCTGAGCTATTAAATATGCTCAAGATAGCAGAAAGCCATATCAAGAAAGATAAGGCTCTTCTTCTTCTTATGGATGGGATCTCCAAGAAGAAGGCAGGCAAAAAGGGTTGAAAGAGAAGGTTGAATCGTAAAAGTGGTATAAATAAGATGAAAAAGGGGAAGAAGGTCTCCAGACAGACGACCTAGTTTCACTACGGCAAAATATGTCATTGGAAGAGGAATTGCAAGGCTTACCTTGCAACCGTGAAGTCTAGTGCAAATAATACACCAAAAGGTATGTATGAGATACATACTATATTATCATTAAATTCTTTCATTTTAAATTCATGGGTATTAGATACTGGCTGTGGTTTTTATATCTGCAAATCTTTGTAGAGGCTACAAAAAATTAAGAGTTTGAAGAAAGGTAACTTGAAGCTCTATGGCGCTGGAGGAGAGTCTATCCAAGCAGAAGCTGTAGGACCTATATTGAAGTTACCTTATGAGAAGATCTTAGAGCTTACAAATTGTTATTATATTCCTAATCTCATTAGAAATATTATATCTATACCATTGTTATTAAAATAAGGTTATAGTTTTAATGTAACGAGCGAAGGTTGCTCGATCAAATATTCTAATGAAAATATTTATTTTGGCATATTTAGCAATGGTTTGTTGACTCTATGTTTGGATGATAATATATTTCATATTGATGAAAATAGAAAATGTAAGAGAGATGACATAAATAATACTTTACTTTGGCATTGTCGATTAGGTCATATTAGTGAGGCTAGGATTAACAAGTTATACAAAGAAAAGTTCTTTGATCCTTTTGATTATGAATCATTGGGAACTTGTGAATCATGCCTCATGGGTAAAATGACCAAGATTCCATTTAGTGGACATGGAGAAAGGACAAATGAGTTATTAGGACTTGTACATATGGATGTATGTGGTCCTATGACAACTCAAGCCAGAGGAGGATACTCTTATTTTATAACGTTCACTGATGATTTATCTAGGTTTGGATATGTGTATCTTATGAAACACAAATCAAAAGCCTTTGATAAATTTAAAGAGTATCAAAGTATGGTCGAAAAATAAACTGGACAATGTATAAAAATCCTTCGATCTGATCGGGGAGGAGAATACTTATCTAGTGAGTTTCTAGACTATCTTAAAGTTAAAGAAATTCTCTCTGAATGGACACCTCCTTATACACCATAATTAAATGGTGTAGCCGAAAGAAAAAATCATACCTTATTAGATATGGTACGGTCCATGATGTGCTTCACTGAATTACCTATTTCCTTCTATGGGTCATGCTCTGGAGACTGCTAATTTACATCTTGAATAGAGTACCTTCTAAATCTGTATCTAGTACTCCATATGACATATGGAGAAGTAAGAAACCTAATCTTAAGTATCTTAAGATATGGGATTGTCCAGCATATGTCAAATAAAATTTTGGACATAAACTTGATGCTGGATCAGATAGATGTCTATTTATAGGATATCCTAGAAATAGTATAGGATATTTATTCTACCATCCTACTGAACAAAAGATATTTGTAAGTAGGCATGCCACTTTCATGAAAAAAGAATTTATCCTAGGAAAGAGCAGCGGCAGAAATATTGAACTTAATGAAGTTCAAAAAAAATAAATATAAATTTCTCAACCATATAATCACATAAAAGAATCAGAACATATAACTCCTATCTATAGGTCTAAAAGAGTATGAAATATACCTGTGAGGTATGGTTTTATTATTGAGAACAATGAAGCCCAAGTCATTGAGAATAACAAACCTCTGACCTATATGGAAGCAGTCAAAAGTAAGGACTTTTACAAATGGCTGGCTGCCATGCAATTTGAAATAGAATCCATGCACACCAACAAAGTATGAACTTTGGTGGATGCACCAGAGGATATAAATTCTATTGGATGCAAATAGATTTTTAAGAAAAAGATTGGAGCTGATGGTCAAATTGAAACCTGTAAGGCTAGATTGGTGGCTAAGGGTTTTAGGCAAAAATAGGGGATTGATTATGATGAAACATTTTCACCAGTTGCCATGCTCAAATCTATTCGGATTATGCTTGCTATAGCAACATACCATGACTATGAAATATGGCAAATGGATGTAAAGACTGCCATTCCTTAATGGTTTCCTTGAGGAGGAGGTCTATATGTCACAGTCCAGAGGGATTTGAGTCAAATGAAGAGACCAAATCAGGTATGCAAGCTTAAGAGATCCATTTATGGATTAAAGCAAGCATCAAGGAGTTGGAACATCCATTTTGATGAAATAGTAAAAGAGTTTGGTTTTATCAAGAATGTTGATGAACCATGTGTGTACAAGAAAACTAGTGGGAGAACCATAGTCTTCTTGGTTCTGTATGTAGATGACATACTCCTCATTGGGAATGATATCCCAATGTTACAATCAGTCAAATTATGGCTATCAAATAAGTTTTCCATGAAAGATTTGGGAGAAGCATCCTATATACTAGGAATAAAGATCTATAGAGATAGATCTAAGAGGATGCTAGGCTTGTCCCAATCAAGGTACATTGACTTAATACTAAAAAGATTCAGTATGGATGGGAGTAAAAGAGGTTATTTACCCATGAGTCAAGGCATACATCTCTCTAAAAAGATGTCTCCAAAGACACCTGAAGAGAGAAATAGAATGAGTTCTATTCCTTATGCTTTGGCTATTGGATCAATAATGTATGCCATGTTATGTACAAGGCCTGATGTTGCTTATGCTTTAGGCATTGCAAGTAGATTTCAAGCTAATCTAGGAGAGGATCATTGGAAAGCTGTGAAAAATATTCTTAAGTACCTAAGAAGGACTAAAGATATTTTTCTAGTATATGGTGGTTCTGATCTTAAATTAGAAGCATATTCTAACTCTAGTTTTCAATTAGACCCAGATGATAATAAATCCATTTCAGAGTATGTCTTTACTCTGAACGGTGGAGCAGTAAGTTGGAAGAGTACTAAGCAGCCAACAGTAGCTAACTCAACCATTGAAGCAGAATACATAGTTGTAAGTGAAGCCACCAAGGAAGCTGTCTGGATGAAGAAGTTTATCACTGAATTGGGTGTTATTCCTGAAATTGAGAATCCAGTACAACTTTACTATGATAATACTGGAGTTGTTGCTCAAGCAAAGGAACCAAGGTCTCATCATAAATCAAAACACATTCTGAGATGCTTCCATCTCATTCATGAAATTATTGAAAGATAAGATGTGGTCATAGAACGAGTTGACATAAAGAACAACATAGCAAACCCATTCACTAAGGCTTTACCACTACAACTGTTTGATTGCCATCTTGATTGTATGGGATTAAAATATAAGGATGATTGGCTTTAGTGCATGTGGGAGATTGAAAGGAATATGCCCTCAAGTCAATTAATTTTTTGGACTGTTCTTTATATTCCAAACTCATGTAATGACCTTTTTAATAAATAAATAAAAGCATTTATTTCATCATATGCGGTGTCTTATTATTTATTTAAGATTATGATGAACCCTACAAATTAGGACTATGATTTTAGGATTATGATGAGATCATACCAGTGAGACCTAAAATCTTAAAACCCTAATTTAAATATTCTTAGTCAATGGGACATTGAGTTAGGGATCAATGTTTTCTGATAAGACTAGCACATTCTTTGTTTGCTCGATTGAGAGGGTGATTGATCTCATAATAACTTGTGTTTGACACTAATACAAGAATGTGGGTGCTGATTTGAGAATGAGTTCACTGAATTGATCCAAATTGAGAATATCTAATGGAGTCTTATCTACATGTCAATAGATGGTTCTCATAGTGGAATTTGTGCATATAATCCTTTGACCTAAAACTACCATAGAATCTTATATATATAAATCCATATTTTGGTTCATACTCATTCATGACTCAGTTATGTATGGGATGATCTGGATATGGTAGATTATATATATGAAGGTTGTGAGTAGGTTAACATGGAATCGATCTCTCCTGGTAAGAGGAAATAGCATCCTACCTGCTTCAAACAAATGATGATTCAGGAAGACTTTAATCAAAGCATGGTGAAAATTAGAAATGGTTTCTAATATTTTATTAAATAAATCATCATCATAAGATTGAAAGAGAAATGAATATGATATTGGGATTGACATATTTTCATACCCAGAGTCATATTCAGGATGTAGGAAGATCGAAGGATCTAGTTGCTTGGTAATTTTCACTGAATAATATTTTTGGTATTTTCATCAAAATTTCATATCATTCGAAAAGTCATGATACGTTGCTAGATGTTAATCATGTCTTATGGGTTTGATCAAATTAAAATTTTAATTTGATCATTAAATTAGAAACTATTCTAAATTAAGTCAAATTGGGTTGGCTAGTTTTGACCTAAATCGGTTTGGTTAAGTTCTAACCTGATTAGGTCAAATCACACCCAGACTCACTACTAGTTTGATGTGGACCCCAATGGGTCACACAAAAAGAGAGCTGATTAAGGGTCTAATTGGATTAGACCATGTTTGTAAGATGAACATGCTAGCATATGTAGCAAACCCTAGCACCTGGTTTTGAATTGGATTCAAATCGGCTTCCGATTTAGGCTAATTATGATCTGATTTGAGCCAAATAGGATTTGGTCTTGAATTGGATTAACCTAGACTGATTAGGCTTCTGTTAGGGTTCCACATACCTGAATCCCATGTGCTAGAGAGTCTCTCTCTTGTGCATGGGAAGTCTTTCATGCGCAAAGAATTTTTGGCACATGGAATTTGTTGGCGCCTACCTTCTTTGACTTTTCCTATTTGTTATGTCACGTAAAAAATTTTGAATAGGCATGGATATCTAATATGGGTTGATAAAGAGTCCTTCTACAAGTTAAAAACTCCATTTTATTTTTAATTTTTGTCGCCCAAGATTTTTTGTCGCCCAAGACTCCTTGCCGCAAAGGACTCCATGCCACCCACTCCTTCTTGATGCCTCTTGGACCAAGTCAAAGTCCCTTGGGTCTTTGACTATTCAAAGATCATCTCCAGGCCTTCTTGCTGAATGGGCATCCTTTTTTAGAGCCATTGGATGGCCCTTTTATCTGATCTAATCAATGAAAAGGGTGGCGCCAATAATGAAATATTGCCACTCTTCATAAATAACTTATGTAGAATTAGTCCAAGAGTCCTTCTACATTAAGGGACCTCTTGGACTTAGTCTACATCTTGTTATTTACTGATGAGGCATGAGATTAGCTGAAGGGACATGAGATTTTTTTTTAAAAGGGTGCGAGAAATTTAGTTGGCACTCCTACGTACATTATAAATAGGGGTGCGCACCAAGAGTCCGAAGGGGTGAAAAATTATCTTTCTTTCTTTCAAAAGTTTTTTTTTGTCCAATTTTCTTTCTTCCCTTCTTTTGTCTAGACCTTGTCCTTATAAGAATAAGAAGTCATCTTAAGACTAAGAGATTAGGAAAAAAAATTAAGAAGACAAAGAAAAAGAAAGATAGATAAGGAGAGGCAAGGAAGGTGACATAAAGGCTAAAGAAGGTCTTGCCCTTTTAATTAAAGTTCTTATTATTAGAACTCTAATTATATGAATCAGAGGTGTTGATGTCTTGATCAAGTCTCTGTGTGGATCAACGTTGGAGGGTGCACACATGGGCACCTAGTGGAAACCCTGACGGATTGCTACCGATGATCAGGGTCAATTTAGGGTTTAGCGATAAAAGGTATATTCTAATACCTTCTTTTATATTATAAATGCATGTTATATGATTTAATTGCTAATAAGGTGGTCCTAGGATTTGGATTTGGTTTATATGATTTCATGTTTTTGCTTTGAAATTCATGCTTCCGTCCTGTACACCAATCCCATCAATAGGTTGATCACTCCTATATGGATAATCATTTCCAAAAATCAAACAAGCTGAAATTCTCCAAAGCTAAATAGTAAAGCCAACAATTTTAATTCCTACTTTCATGCTTGCACAAGTACATATATAAGCTGAAGGATATCAAAGTTAACAATTTTTCAAAGTAAGTTATTTCCAAAACAAAATATAATAAGCAAAACATTAAGGCTAGATATGAAAACCCACTCACCTCAACTGCTATTAGTTAAATGAGCTTTCTCAAAGCACCTTTTCAAACCTTTTCTTTTACTATACCATCAATAAAAATTGATTAAACTCATATCTTATGATTCAAAATCAAAATTACACATACTTTGTTTCCAAACTCTTACTTTAATCTTTTAACCATTCCCTCAAACTTTATCTTGCTTGCTTTAACATAGCTCTAGATAACTTCAATATAATTCAGACATTTCCAACCATTTAATTCTATTTCTATTCTCTCAATCAGTTTTGGATATAGCTAACACCATTTCAATTCATGGCTAAAACATCTACCAAACTTTAGCATCATAATAGCATAATTCAACTTCAAGTTTGATTTTAAATTGAATAGCTAACTTTAGTATAACCTAGGATTTGCTATAATGCTTAAAAGATCAATTAAACTTAGTTTAAAGTGAAGGAGCCTTACCTCAAGTGATTAAAAATCTGCTACACAAGCTTTCCTCTTCAATTTCAACAACACCCAGCTCTTTCAATCAATCTATAACTAAATCCTCTAGCTCTAATTGAAAATCTATTTGAAATTAACTGCGAATAGGACTTTCTCTAGCCCTCCTTCTCTCCCTAACTCTCTACTATGCTAGAGAATTTAGAATCATTACAATAAGAACCAGAGGCTTTTTATTTTAAAAAAAGAATAAATTAAGAAAAAGAGTTGCTAGATGTCAACCCATGAATTTTTCACACTTTTTAGATTTGCTGAGCCGTTGCCAATTTGAATTTCTAACTATTAGTTTATGCCCTCAAGGTGCTCACTCATCCCATGAAAAATTATTTAAAATTTTAACTTAAAACACTGCTCCTAGGAATTTTTGTCATTAGGGTCGACACCTTAGGAAAAACGGTCGACACCCCAACACAAATCGGCCCCTAGATCAGCCCTTTCCTTAAACAAGTCATCCCATAGGTCAACCTCTAGGTTGGCCCTTCACATAAAAATGTCAACACCTATAAGGCAAGTGTCGACCCCTTCTTGTGCCGCCACCAAACTTTCTAAAAACATCCTCTCTATTTTTTTGAGATAGTGTCGACACCTCTCACACAAGTGTCGATCCCTTCCCTTGGGTTTCAAAAATTTTGTCCTCATTTATTTTACTCTTAATTAAGTTTAAAACATAAATGTAAATACGGAATACCCTCCTATTTGGAATCAATAAAAATATCAAAAAAATCAAAATCATCAAGAATAAGAAATCGAAACTTGGGTCCTAGCTCAAATTTTTCAAAATTCAAAATTTTTAAAACTTTCTTTCCTCAGAACGAATAGATTAAAGGATCTAAAAATTTGTTAAAAATCACTTTATGACTCACCAATTCTCAAGAATCAATTATCATTAATTTTGATCTCAAGAAAATTCATATTTTATATAGCTCTCTAAATTGGTGCTACTTTCAGATTTAAAAAATTTTCAGAACTCAAAATAATAGATAGTCATAATTTATGCTCAAATGGCTCAAATATACCACAAATGAATTACTATGCCACACATACCTAAACATAAATCTTTTAATCTATTATTTTGCTAGTCTGGGATGTTACAAAGTCCCTACCGGAGCTTCAAGAATCGGCACCGAGAAAGGCTACCTACGTGAGTAGGCCTGCAACCCCTGGAAAGGGGAAGCAGAGGGTGGAGAGCTCCTATTCCGATCATGATTTCTCACCAAGAGAAACTCTCCCCATCTCCAGCTAGCACCCCTCCAAGATCCACTATCAAGATGATGCTCTCGATTGAAAACTCCAGGAGATGAGCTAGTGGATCAAAGAGCTCCACCATATAATTCCAGTCCATGATAATGACATCTGCACCGATCCCACCTTCTTTGCCCGAATTATGAAGGAGTTCATCTCATCGAACTTCAAGCTCTCTCAATTGGAGAGTTATGATGGGACTTCCAATTCGGTCGACCATCTTGAGGCCTTTCAGACCATGATGCTACTCCATGGCGCACCTGACACCATTCTTTGCCGAGCTTTCTCCTCCACTCTGAAGGATGTAGCAAGGAGATGATACTTAGGCCTCAAATTGAGTACCATTTTTTTTTTTTGATTAGTTGAGCGATGAATTCATAGCTCATTTCATTAGCAGCCATCGTCGGCGATAAGGTTTGGACTCCCTCGTCAACATCAAGCAAAAGAAAGGAGAGTCTATTTGAGCCTATGTCAACCACTTTAACACATTAGCATGAAGGTCTGAAACCTGAACCAATCTATTGCTATGGTTGCACTGAAGGATGGCCTCTAGAAAAATAATCTTCTTTTTTCCTTGAAAAAGAAGTACCCAGAACTTTGCCGACTTGCTGGCCCGGACTGAAGGCTATGCCCAAATGGAGGAAGCCTTCTGATTGAAAGATGAAGAAGCTGCAACAAAGCAGTAGGCGGGCAAATCCATCAAGCCTATGATTATAGAAAAATCGAGTGAAGCTCGACCGCACTCCCGACGAAGAAAACCAATCTTGGATTCTTGGATTAACTTTTCAAACTTTTTCAAAATCATCATGAAAAAGATAAATCAACCAAATTAATTCAGGAATAATATAACATAAAATCCTAGATCTAGGATTCTATTACATGATCAAAGCATGATATCAAATGAGAAATTAAAAATATTAGAAAACTACATGTTGATCATATCAACATGCAGATCTATTCTAGATCAAATCTAGTAATGCAATAGGGAGATCAGATCACCCTTACCTTTGAATCCTGAGTTCCTTAACTCACTGATTCGAGCCTGAGATGGTTGCTCCAACCCAAAAACTTATCCAGCCTCTACAAGTTATCCATGCGAGCCATCGATTGTAGATCTGAAGCCCAATGCCCAAAAATCAGTATAGTCTGCTAGAACTATGTTGATCTTTCTTCAACAGTTGATCTAGATCTTCTTTTCTTCGAAACATGAACTCTTCAATTTCCAAAAGATGAGGAAGAAGACTTTGGACCCGAGAGACCTCTCAAAATCACAAAAGACAATGGAGGAATAAGATTTGAGAAAACCCTAGAAGAAGACCCTCTTCTTCTTCTTCTCTTTTCTCTCACCAGAGCATCTAGATTGGTGCTTCTATATTTCCCATGCCTAAGATCTCTGCACCCAGCCCATTGCACACCCAATAATCCTCTTTTAGTTCTGTCATCCATGAAAAAAATAGATTAAAAGACCTTTTATATTGAGAGTTATGGAGGAATCCTTGTCTAGATCAAATACCTAGTTGGGAGACCTCCAAATTAGGCTAGACTTGGGACGCCCAACTCTTGGGAGTCCCATCCTTCTTTTTGGGCATGGACCACCTGGTGTTTGGTGCATTAAATTTCTTTATTTTCCATGAAAATTTAGAGAAAAATTAGGAGTCTAGGTGCCATACATGGATAATTCTAGTTGCAACAAACTCTATTAAATAGAGTTTCAAATCAAAACAACTAATTTATTTTGACTTGATCCTCAACCAAATAACATGTAGAAAGTATACGGAACATGGGGATGCATGTCCTCTCTCTAAAAAAGAGAGATTCCATGAAAAATTAAATAAAATTTCGTGGAGAGTGCAAGGAGATTGAAAGGCGCAAGGATTTGGGAGTCCTAGTCTCATTCGGACTCCTAATTTGATTTGGTCCAACTTGATCCTTAAACCGAATTAAATTATAATTTATTTAACCTAATTATATTAAGTCTTAGTCCAACTAATAACCTTATTAAATTAGATTTAATTAGATTTAATTTTTATTTAATTGCTAATCAAATTAGAGATTAGGTTCAGTCAAGTCCTAATTGAACTAGGACTAGTGCTTCCTTGCAATTGTCTCATCCAATAAACCAATTGAAATTGATCCAATCAAGCCCAAATCAAATTTAATTAAATTATATTTAATTAAATTTTATTTTAATAATTTAGCTTAATTAAATTAAATCAATTAATAATCCAATTGCTAATCGATCCTCTTACAATACTTGCACTAGGTCAAACATCAATCATATTGATTGTTTGACCTAATAACAATTCATAATCATCGATCAACCATCCTATTAAATTAAGAAATCTTTTGTATATGACCCCATAGATTCATACCTAAGTTAGTAGTATAGAAATAAATATTTGTACCAATCGAAGTGACTATCTAGCAATGATACCCGACGGTCGGATAGGTCAAATGTATAGAACAACATCCTTAGAACCCATTTGGACATAGTTTCTATATAATTCATCCTCTTGACCAAAATGCTTATAGGATACCATAGTGTTTAACTATCAACCATGATTAGATCATCCATATTATATTTCAAGATATCAAATCCATCTTATGGATTATCCTAGCCAAGATTTTTGCTATATTGAAATATGGTGATGCATTCTTCTTCAACTCTAGGAGTGGTCAATTCCATCTTGATCACACACCGACTTTGCAAGTACTTGACTGTGCCTAAAAATCTTCCATTACTGAATTAGAAGTTAAGTTAGTTTAGTACCAAAGCACAGTAAGTTGCTTGCAAGCCACTGTGGTGATCATAGGTTTAAGGGACACTTATATCTATATCCCATTAGAGCAATTCTCGATAGCAAAATGCTTTGAAGTTGGTTACGTTCAATGATGATGTACCATTACATCTCACTTGCATGCCATACCAATATCTCCACACTCCTTAGTTACGAGGACAACCAACCCATATGGCACATAATGACCTATGCTCAATAAATGCTGTTATTCTTATTAACAGCATATCATTTGGTCATTAATAGTTTAAGGACTAATCGATAAATCCTCTCTTTATCGAAGCTAAATAGTCCTAAGAACTTCATCACCATAATGGAGTTCATTAGAAGATGTAGACTTTTTGACAAAAATATCAAAAATATATTTTATTTAATAATGAATCAATTATAATTATAAGGTAGCACAATCATCAATAGACTGATGATTGACTTTGGGACACATTTTCCAACAACTCTCACTTGTCCTAAAGTCACTCAGCATAGTAACTAATATCCATCTTTGACTTATGATCGTCGAACTTCTTTATCGCTAGGGATTTAGTGAAGGGGTTGGTCAGGTTCTCCTTTCCATCAATCTTCTAAAGGTCGACGTCACCTCGATCCATAATCTCCCAGACTAGGTGATAGCAGCACAGTATGTGCTTCATCCACTGGTGTGCCTTCGGTTCCTTCGCCTGAGCAATGGCACCAATGCTGTTGCAGTAGAGCAGGATCGGGCCATTAAGGGAGGATGCTATTCTAGGCTCGATGATGAATTTTCTCAGCCATATAGCTTCCTTTGTGGCATCTGATGCTGTGATATACTTTGCTTCACAAACAGAGTCTACCATAGTATGTTGCTTGGAAATCTTCTAGCATATGGCTCCATCATTTAGGATAAAGACATAACCCGACATGCTTCTGCTATCATCATGGTCAGATTGAAACTTGGAGTTAGTAAATCCCACAAGTTTTAAATCCGACCCACCATAAACCAACCATTGGTCCTTAGTATTTCTCAAATACTTAAGGATGGTTTTCACCACTTTTTAATGATTTTTTTTTGAATCAGATTTGTATCTACTTGTACTTTTTATCAGTATGCCACACCTAGTCTTGTACATATCATGACATACATGATAGATCTTACTATCGAAGTATATGGGACTCTACTCATACGCTCTCTCTCTTTAAGAGTTATCGAACAATCCTTCTTAGAGAGAAAAATTTCGTGGTCTATCAAAAGATAGCCTTTTTTAGAATTCTTCATGCTGAACCTCTTCAGCAAAGTTTTTATGAACGTGGGCTGGGATAACCCAAGCATCATCTTATATTTATCTCTATAGATCTTCATTCTCAGAATGTAGGATGCTTCACCCAAGTCCTTCATGGAGAACTGAGATGACAACCAAATTTTTATTCCCTATAGTGTGGGGATGTCATTTTTGATTAAGAAAATATCATCCATGTACAAGATAAGAAATAACACTGCTTAACCATTTGTCCATTTATAAATGCAGGACTCTTCTCCATCCTTAACGAAGCCATATGTTTTGATCACCTTATCAAAATACATGTTTCAACTCCAAGATGTCTAGTTTAATCCATAAATGGATTTTTGAAGCTTGCACATCTTGGACTCATCTATAGATGTGAACCACTCAGGTTGTGTCATATATACCTTTTCGGTTAGCTCTCCATTCAGAAAAGTTGTCTTCACATTGATCTGTCAGATCTCATAATCTAGTTGGGCAGCTATCGCAAGCAATATCCACATGAATTTGAGCATTGCCATAGAAAAGAATGTCTCGTCATAGTCAATATCATAACATTGATGATACCCCTTGGAAACAAGATGAGCATTATAGATCTCCATCTTTTTATCTACACTACTTTTTCTTTTGAAGATCCATTTACACCCAATAGGTTTAACGCCTTTGGATCGGTCAACCAATGTCCATACATCATTGACCTTCATGAACTCCATCTTGGATTTCATGGTCTCAAGCCATTTTTCAGAATTCGACCTCTGCATTGCATCCATAAAAATGATCGAATCCTCATCGTTCTCATCAAGTTCGATGGAATCACCATTCCAGACCAAGAAATCATAGTATCTATCTGGTTGATACGGTACTCGATAAATCATCTAAATGGTGTAGGTACATTTAGGCTCCGAATTTGATCTAATCAAATTAAATTCAGGTGTGAGCTCAGAAGTGGCACTCCTCAGTCTTGAAAATATGAGAAGATAGGTCATGAAAAGATAGGAGTGAGTCGAAAAAAGAATCAGTCTTAATAGCAAAGTTCAGAAACTAGATCGGCTCACACTGAGACTGAGCTAGCTTAGTTGGGAACTAGGTCGGCTAGGTCTCAGAGAAAAATTTAGATAGAAAGCAGTATTTTTGGACTATTGGCATGGTACACAACTGGGCTGGCTCAGTCTGGGACTGAGCCGACCCAGTCGTAGGTTAGTCGGCTCAGTCTGAAACTGGGTCGGCTCAGTTTTTATGGGTTATTATTTTATGTACGTGGGTTGTTTAGATTTAGAAAGTTTTTTTATGAGCTTGGACTTGAGCCTTTGTAAAGTATATATATTAAAAATAGGTCAAGATTGTAATAGTGCTGAAATATAATAAAAAAAGCTCTTTTCTTCCGAAAATCTCTTCTTCTTTGTTCCTTGATTTGTTTGATCGTGCTTCCACATAAATCTCTGAGATGTACTTTCTTGTTGCTTGGATAATCATCAATGGCCATGCTGATCCATGTGGGAAGAGCACATATTTCCAACATTTGGTATCAGAGCGGTGTTCCATGGAAGGAAGGAAGACACCTAGGATTTACTACATTCAGGATCTGTTGCATCAGGTTTTATCCTAAAACTTTTAGTTTACTTTGTGATTGTCTCTAGATTGAGGTGGAGATTGTTTACATGGAGTAACGGCGATACAAAAGTTTGGAAAGAGGATCTAGGGCTAGTTAGATCTTCTTTGAAGGATAGTTTTGCTAGTGTGTGAGATCGTGAAGGGTGTTAGGGATTTGTTCTTGACTTGCTTGAAGTCATGGGATCAAGTGGATTCAAGGTGGATTTTGAGAACTTCGACGGTAAGGGGAACTTTACTCTATGGCAGCAAAGAGTAAAGGACTTGTTGGTTCAGCAGAGAATCTACAAGGTCTTGATAAAAGAAAAGTCGAAAAAGATTAGTACTGAGGATTGGAAAGATTTGGAGAAAATTACTTTTAGCACAATCCAAATGTGCTAGGCCAATCAGGTTTTGCCCAAAGTTTGCATTGAAACTATGGCAAAGGAGCTCTAGGAGAGACTAGAGAACACATACACGGGAAAGAACATGATGAACAAGCTGTAGTTGAAGAAACAGTTGTATAGTCTGAGGATGCCCAAAGGCGGAGATCTTGTTGCACATATCCAAAGGTTCAATCAGGTGTTCTCTGAGGTGATAAGTTTGGATGTGAAGATCGATGAGGAGGATCGAGCATTGCTGCTATTATGTTCTCTCCTAGGTTCATATGATGGTCTTATAACAACTTTAGTTTACGGGAAGGAGATCCTAAATTATGAAGAGGTTGTTGGTGTGCTCAGATCAAATGAGCAAAGGGAGAAGATCTGCAAGGGAGACCCTAAGTCTAAAATCTTGACTGTGAATGAAAGATAGGGAAGATCAAAGGAGAAGACAAGAGGAAAATCCAAAGGCAGATTAAAGTCTCATGATCAGAGGAAGATGACATTGAAATATTATAAATATCATCAGCCTGGACACCAGAGGAGAGATTGTCCCCTTTTAAGATCAGAAAAAGAGAAGGCCAGCAAGGGAGATGATACAGCTTCTATGAGAAGTAGAGAAGACCTTCTAGTTGTATCAGATGGATCCATAAAGTGCGATACTATGTGGATATTAGATTCAGCATGCTCGCACCACTATACTTCTCATCGGGAGTGGTTTGCTACCTACCAGAAGGTCGATGGTGGAAATGTTAGCCTTAGAGATGATCATCCATGCAAAGTAGCTGGAATTGGCTCTATCAGGATGAGGATGTACGATGGGATAATTCGTACATTATCAAATATCAGGCTTATACTAAAGTTGAAAAAGAATTTGATTTCTTTAGGCTACTTGGTGGAGCAGGATTATGCTTTTAGTAGCCAGGCTAGGAGTGGATGTCTGAAAATTTCCAAGGGAGCTTTGGTGGTGATGAGAGATAGAAGACTAAGCAACAATCTTTATAGAATGAAAGGCTCAGTGGTAAATGATAGTGCAGAGGTGCTAGCAGCGGCATAGGAGGAGCAGATTTTATATCAGCTATGGCACTATCGAATGGGTCATATAAGTGACCGTGGGCTCACTGAACTAAGTAGAAGAGGTATGATCCCAGCCCTAAAGAAGGAGGGCACAGATCTTTATTAGCCATGCATCTTTGGCAAACAGCATAGGGTGAAGTTTGCTAGAAGTACCAAGTGCAGCGAGGGAGTGCTGGATTTAGTGCACTCGAATGTGTGGGGACCAGCTCCTGTATCAGCTAGAGGTGGGGCAAAATACTTTGTTACTTTCATTGATAATTTCTCAAGAAAGTTGTGGGTTTATCTGATTAGAGAAAAATCAGAGGTGTTTGCCCGATTCAGAGCCTGGAGACCAGAAGTAGAGGAGTCAGGAAGATAGGTGAAGTGTCTGAGGTCGGACAATGGAGGGGAGCATACTAGCCTGGAGTTCAGGAGGTACTGTGAGGAAAATGGCATCATATGTCATGATACGGTGAGGATGACTTCACAGCAGAATGGTGTGATAGAGTGGTTGAATCGAACACTGACCGAGAAGGCATCAAGTTTGAGGTTGCAGACATCACTCCCAATGTTCTTTTGGGGTGATGCTCTAACTTTTTCTTATTTTCTTATGAATAGGTTCCCTCATTTTAAGCTGAATGGAGGCGTGCTAGAGGAGGTCTGGAGTGGAAAGAAGGTGAAGCTTGGCCATCTGAAAGTCTTCGATTGCACAGCCTATGCATATGTGGAGGCAATCGAGAGGAGCAAATTGGATCCGAAATCTTAAAAGATGACATTCATAGAATATCCACAAGGAGTCAAAGGGTACCTACTGTGGGACTCTTAGGCACAAAAGTCAGTGATCAGTAGGGATGTTATCTTTGATGAAAAGAGCATCTTAAGGAGGTCTGGGATAGATGGAACTAGAGAGACAGAGGTGAATAGCGGTGGCAGTCAAAAAATGATGGCATGTAGGTTACATCCACTTATAGGAGTGTTCCTATTGAGGTGGAGCTGGGCAGAAAAGTATTATCTCAGATTGAAAATCAACATGAAAGGCCGATAGTTTAGATAGATGTACAGGAGCAGCCACACACATCAGACAGAGATATGCCAGTGGGAGTGGCTTTGCACAAGCCCCAACATACTATTAGGAGATTGATCAGATTTGGCATTGATGAGGTTATCTCCTATGCACTCATGACTGCTAATGGAGATCCAGAGAGTTATGCAGAGGCCATGCAAAGTGAGGATCATGATTCATAGATGCAAGCCATGATGGAGAAGATGGAATCACTTAAGAAAATCAGACATGGCAGCTGGTGGATCTTCCAGAGGGTGCTCGACCTATTGGCTCAATGTGGGTATTCACAAAGAAACAAGCACCTTCAGAACAAGGTAGAGTCAGATTCAAAGCAAGGCTGATAGCAAAGGGATACTCATGAAGGGAAGAAATTGACTATACAAAAATTATCTCTCCTATGGTGCGTCATACATCTATTTGAGTTTTGCTGTCACTGGTGGTATAGCATAACATGGAATTAGAACAGATGGACGTGAAGACGGCCTTCCTTCATGGGACTTTGGAGAAAAGAATCTACATGAAGCAGCCAGATGGTTTGATGGAGATGAGATAGGAAGAAAAGGTGTGTTTACTAAGGAAGTCTTTGTATGGCTTGAAATAATCCCCTCATTAGTGGTATCGAAGGTTTGATAGCTTTGTTTTGAGCTTAGGTTTCAGCAGATGTGAATATGATTGTTGTGTCTACGTCAAGGATGTAGATGAGGAGGATGCCCTGTAACTATTATTGTATGTAGATGATATGCTCATAGCCAGTAGAAGCATGGATATTGTGAAAAGGTTGAAAAGAGTATTATCATTTGAATTTGAGATGAAAGATTTGGGTCCAACAGAGAAAATCCTTGGAATGGAGATTTACAGAGATAGGTGCAAAGAAGTGCTCCATTTGTCATAAGGAAAGTATGTCCAAAAGGTTCTAGAGAGGTTTGGGATGGAGAAGGACAAACTTACAGAGACGCCATTACCGAGCCATTTGTCTCTCTCCAAGTTATAGTGCCCCAGTCAGAAGAGAAGAGAGAGTACATGGAATGAGTCTCTTTTGAAAATATTGTAGGCAGTGTGATGTACACTATGGTGTGCTATAGACCAGATATAGCACATGCAGTGAGCATGGTTAGTAGATATGTGGCTAACCCTAGGAAGAAACACTGGAAAGTATTGAAATGGATATTGAGATATCTGCATGGAATAAGGGATTATGGTTTGGTATTTGGTGGGTAGTTGGGAGGATTTGGAGAACAATCTATGAAGATGTATGAAGGTTCAAGTCCTCTAGAAGGGTTTGTTGATGCAAATTATGCTAGTGATCTTGATACAAGGAGGTCTACTACTGGATACCTCTTTTGGGTATATGGTGGATCGGTGTCTTGGAGATCAACCCTTCAGTCAATCACGGCCTTGTCTACCATATAGGCCGAGTATATTAGGATAACAGAGGCTACAAAAAATTTCTTTGGCTTAGGAGGCTGATTGATGAGTTGGGGGTGGAGCAGAGCATGGTTACACTATTCAGTGATAGGTAGAGTGCTCTGTTGTTGGCACAAAACCCAGTCTATCATGCGCATATAAAGCATATAGACGTGAGGTACCACAGGATTAGAGAGCTGATGCAGGAAGATGAAGTAGAACTGATGAAGGTCCATAGCAAGGAGAGTCAGTCTGATGCACTGACGAAGGTACTCCCCTGAGACAGCTTTCAGAGATGTGTGGCACGGATGGGTTTGTTGAGAAGAAATGAGTTCACAGGAACTTGGAAGCACCAAGTTGGAGAATGTGAGCTCAGAAGTGGCACTCCCAAGTCTTGGATACATGAGAAGATAGGTCATGGGAAGATAGGAGTGAGTCGGAAAAAGAATTAGTCTCAATAGCAAAGTTCAGAAACTAGGCCAGCTCACACTGAGATTGAGCTGGATCAGTTGAAAACTAGGTCGACTCAGTCCAGGACAAGGTTGGCTAGGTCTCAGAGAAAAATCTAAATAGAAAGCAGTATTTTTGAGCTATTGGCATAGTACACAACTGGGCTGGCTCAGTCTGGGACTGAGCTGACCCAGTCGCGGGTTAGTCGGCTCAGTCTGAAACTGGGCTGACTCAGTTTTTGTGGGTTATCATTTTGTGTACGTGGGTTGTTTAGGTTTGGGAAGTTTTTCTATGAGCTTGGACTTGACCCTCTGTAAAGTATATATACTGGAAATAGGTCAAGGTTGTAATAGTGCTGAAATATACTGAAAAAAAGCTCTTTTCTCCCAAAAATCTCTTCTTCTCTTCTTCTCTATTCCTTTATTTGTTTGATCATGCTTCCACATAAATCTCTAAGAAGTACTTCCTTATTGCTTGGCTAATCACCAGCGGCCACGTCAATCCGTGTGGGAAGAGTGCATATTCTCAACATTAGGTTCAGCTATAGATGTCGGTCTTTCTACCTGTTGAAGTTCATCAAGTTCAATCTTAGCAGTTCTTTCACCAAGAAATTTCTTTTCTAAAAAGATTGCCTTAAGGCTGACGAACACCTTCTGTTCATCAGCATAGTAGAAAATATACCCTTTTGATTCTTTGGGATATCCTATGAATACACACTTATCAGACCGGGGTCTAAGTTTTTCTATATGCAAATGTTTGACATAGGCCAGACAATCCCAAACCCGTAGATGAGTGAGTGTAGGCCTATGCCAACTCCATATCTCATATGAAGTCTTTGCGATAGATTTATTCAGTGTATTATTCAATATGTAACATGCGGTCTCAAGAGTATAACCCCAAAATTAAATAAGCAGACTAGCAAAATCAGTCATGGATCGAACCATGCCTAACAAGGTTCAATTTCTTCTTTCCGATGCACCATTAAGCTATGGTGTCCCTAAAGGAGTCCACTATAAGAGAATCCTATTCTCTCCTAGATATGTCAAGAACTCACTAGATAGGTATTCATCTTCTTGATCTGATCAAAATGTTTTAATACTTTTCCCAATTTACTTTTCTACTTCACTTCAAAATCGTTTGAACATTTCAAATAAATCTGACTTATGTTTCATCAGATAGATGTATTCGTACCTGGATAGATCATCTATGAAAGTGATGAAGTAGAGATATCCACCTCTAGCACTAGTGCTCATAGGTCCACATACATCAGTATATACTAGATCTAATAGCTCAATGGCTCTTTCATGTTTTTTAGTAAAAGATGACTTGGTCATTTTTCAAGAAGACAAGATTTATAGGTTGGAAGTGATTCACAATTACTGACATCGAGAATTTCCACTTGAGTCAACCTGTTTATCCTATTCTTATTAATATGACCTAGCCTACTATGTCGTAGGTAGATGTCAGAGATATTATCTAATCTAGAATATTTTTTAAAAGTGTACATAACACTCATAGGCTGTGATAAAATGTAAATATAATTTCTTTATTGTTCTTGCATTATCGTAACATCATTCATAATGATATCACAATAATCTTCCTTTATTAACAAATGATAACCATCTTTAGCTAAAAGGCTAATAGATATTACATTCATCAGAAAGAAAGGACAATAATGATATTCATTAAAGAAAATGATATTAGTATTGAAAATAAGTTGAACTATTCCCATAGCTTGTACTAGAATAGACCTTCCATCTCCAACACTTAGGAATCGCTCATTATTTTTAAATTTTCTACTAACTTGAAGTTACAGATATGAATTGAACTTCCAATATCCAATACCCAAGTAGTAGTATCAAAAATAGAGAAATTACAAGGTGTTATCATATAACATCCTTAATCAGCAACTACTTGCTCTTTTCTCTTGTTTAGCTTGTTGGGTTCACGAAAAGCAAGGCGTTGAGGATAGTTCCTTTTCCAGTGCCCTTGCTTCTTATAGTAGAAGAACTCTACATGATCTAGGTTAGTCTTGGACCTTTTGTTTAGACTAGGCAAGGAAGCCCGATTATGAACCTCTTCATGTTGCTGAATAACGTTTTAACTTTCGATACTTATTATCAAAGTCGTGTCCCATAAGTATATCACTGTCAAAGAGTGAATGGAGCAACTATGGATTTGGGTTTAACTACATAAAGGAGAACCAAAAGCCTAATTAGTAATTGATTCATTAAATCTAAAGATTTGGATTTTAATCAAAAGGTTTCTTCCATTATTTTGTTCTTATTGGTAGCCTCTACCTCCAATTCACGGAATTATCCTAATTCCTTAGTGGGTATTAGAATCATCATAGACTGCACACAAGTCCAGCTATGGTTGGTCAATCCATGTACATCTAAGGATAGGTTCATAACCAATTATTTTTTTAAATAATTTTTAATAATCTAATTTTGCTTTAGGTAACTTTTCAGTAGGCTAAGGCCTCCATAGAAAGTCCCAGTTAGGTCAAACCATTAACATGATCATGCTTGGTCCATCTAACTAATGAATGATTAAGTCCAACTATGGTTGGTCAATCTAACCATCATTTAGATAGATGCGATCAAGATATCATATTATGAATGATAATTTCATTAGTGGATAAGCACCAGGCCTATGGGCCTCCAATGATTATCCAACTAATGGACCCACTATCATCCATTTAATGGGAGGCTATGATCTAGTTATCATCATAACTATTTTATTTTAAAAACCTAATAATTTTAAGGGATTTAATTAATTAGATTTAAAGAAGAGAGACGAGAACTAGCCATTTTCGATCCTTCCACTGACTTCATCAAGTTAAATCATAAAGGACCTAATTAAAGCTTGCATTAGGAGCATCTAAATCAATCACACTGATTTACCTAATTGACATGGGTGAGCCCAAATCATCAAGTAATCTAATCAAAATCTAATTCATCAGAATGGCCAAGTAAGTGAGATCAGTGGAAGGAATATGCCATTAACTCATGAAAGACTGAATCAGTGCGAGCATCTCCCAATTAAAAACTGCTGGTTAGACTGCCAAACTTACCATAGACACCATCCAGTTCATTAGTTTCAATTTGACTAATCTAGTAATTTTGGGTTCGACCGCATAGCCATAAATCAAGTCCATTTGGTCCTCGTTAAAGGCATGGACTTGACAAACTACAACTATTGTAATTGAGTCAAAAGAATCCTTGAACTAATCTAATTCAATAATTGATTAGATTTGATCAATTACTCTAATTTAGTCAATTCTTTAACTAACCTTAGGTCTAACCTAATTAATGGACCTAATTCATCTAACCCAATAATCCAATGTTATGATCAATGACTTAGGATCTTTAATTCATAATTCTAGAGCCTAATTCATCATACCTATTTCTTAATTAAATTTTTGGACTGAGGGTTGGACTTTGGCATTTTGAAAATATTTTTTAAAATTTTAAAAGATTCTTTTATAATTTAGAACTATTCACCAAATGGGTCTACTCACTTCAAAAATGGGTCGGCTCATTCCATAAATAGTACTAGTTGTAGATTTTAATCTATGATTATGTACAATACATAAAATCATGAATTATTTTAGATCTAATCTAAATAATTTTTCATGATTAAAATTAGATTGAAACCATCATAAAAGTTATTAAATTAGGCATAAAATTTTATGACCAATTTTTTAGATCCATAATGTACCAGGATAATCTTTCCACTGTATAGGGTAAATCCTATAGCAGGATAACCTACAGTCCGTGCAATCATGATTTTTAATTTTAGATTTAAACATTAGATTAGAAATTTGATCTAATCCAAAATTATAATCTAAACATACATAAATCATGTAATAAAATAACCTATGCTCTGATACTAATTGAAGGAAATCGATTGAGGGTTCTAGGATTAATTTTTGAAACTTTTTCAAAATCGTAGTGCAAAAGATGAATTAATCAAATTAATTTATGAATAATATAATATAAAATCCTACATCTAAAATTCTATTATATGATCAAAGTATGATATTAAATCATAAATTAAAAATATTAGAAAACTACATGTTGATCATATCAACATGCAGATCTATTCTAGATCAAATCTATTAATGCAACAGGGAGATCAGATCATCCTTACCTTTGAATCTCGAGTTTCTTAATTCACTGATCCAATCTTGAGATGGTTGCTCTAAGCTACACTCATGTTCGGCCTCTACGAGTTATCCACATGAGCCCTCGATCGTAGATCTGAAGTCCAATGTCCGAAAATTAGCGTAGCCTGCTAGAATTGTGCTGATCCTTCTTCGATAGTTGATCTGGATCTTTCTTTCCTCAAAACTTGAACTCTTTAGTTTCTAGAAGATGAGGAAGGAGACTTTGCACTTGAGACACCTCTCAAAATAAAAAAAAATAATGGAGGAATAAGATTTGAGAAAATCCTAGAAGAAGACCCTGTTCTTCTTCTCTTTTCTCTCACTAGAGGACCTAGATTGGTGCTTCTATATTTCCCATACTTAAGTTCTCTGCACCCATCCCTTTTCATGCCTAATAACTCTCTTTTAGATCTATCATCAAAAAAAAGAAATAGATCAAAAGACCTTTTATATTGAGAGTTATGAAGGAATCCTTGTCTAGGTCAAATACCTAGTCAAGGGACCTCCAAATTGGGCTAGACTTGGGGCGCCCAACTCTTGGGCGTCCCCTCCTTCTTTTTGGGTTTGGACACCAGGTGTTTGGTGTATTAAAATCTTTTATTTTTAATAAAAATTTTAGAAGAAAATCAGGAGTCTAAGCACCATACATGGATAAGAATTTTGGTTGCAACAAACTTTATAAAATTGAGTTTGAAATCAAAACAACTAATTTATTTTGACTTGGTCCTCAACCAAATATCATGTAAGAAGTATATGAAATGTGGGGATGCATTTCCTCTCTCTAATAAAGAGAGATTCCATGAAAAAATTAAATAAAATTTCATGGAGAGTGCATGGAGATTAAATGGCGCAAGGATCTGAGAGTCCTAGTCTCACAAGAACTCCTAATTTGACCTGGTCCAACTTGATCCTTGGACCAAATTAAATTAAAATTTATTTAATAAAATTAAATTAGATCTTAGTACAACTAATAATCTTATTAAATTAGATTAAATTATATTTAATTTTAATTTAATTTTTAATCAAATTAGAGATTAGGTTCAATCAAGTCCTTATTGAACTAGGACTAGTTCTTTGTTACAATTGGCTCATCCAATAAATCAATTAGACTTGATCTAATCAAGTCCAAATTAAATATAATTAAATTATATTTAATTATACTTAATCTTAACTCTTTTTCTTAAGTAAATTAAGCTAATTATCAATTTAATTGCTAATTGATCCTTCTGCAATACTTACACTAGGTCAAACATCAATCATATTAATTATTTGATCTAATAATGATTCTTAATCATCAATTAAGCATCTGATTTGATTAAGAACTCTTATGTGTGTGATCCCATAGGTTCAAACCTAAGTCAGTAGTATAGAAATAAATTTTTATACCTATCAGAGTGACCATCTAGCAATGGTACCTGATGGTCAGATTGGTCGAATGTGTAGAACAACATCCTTGGAACTCATGTGGCTATAGTTTCCGTATAATTTAACCCCTTGACCAAAATGCTAATAGAACACTTCAGAGTTTAACTATCAATTCTTATTAGGTTATCCACATTATATTTTAAAATATCAAATCCATCTTATGGATTACCCTAGCCAAGGTTTTTGCTATATTGAAATACAGTGATGCATTCTTCTCCAACTCTTGGTGTAGCCAATCCCATCTTGATCTTACATCGACTTCGCAAGTACTTGACTATGCCCAAAAATCTTTCATTATTTAATTAAAAATTAAGTTAGTCTAGTACCAAAGCATAGTGAGTTGCTTGCAAGTTATTATGGTGATCTTAGGTCTAAGGAACGTTTATAACTATATCCTATTAGAGCAATTCTCGACAACAGAATACTCTAGAGTTGGTTACACTGAATGATGACGTACCATTACATCTCACTTCCATGTCATACTAGCATCTCCACACTCCTTGGTTAAGAGGACAATCAACTTATATGGCACATAACGACATATGCTTGATAAATGCTATCGTCCTTATTAACAGTGTATCATTTGATCGTGAATGGATTAAGGACTAATCGATAAATCCTTTCTTTATCAAAGCTAAATAGTCCTAAGAACTTCATCACAATAATGAAGTTCATTAGAAGATGTAAATTTATGATGAAAATACCAAAAATATATTTTATTTAATAATGAATTAATTATAATTATAAGATAGCACAACCGTTAATAGGCTGATAATTGATTTTGGAACATATTTTCCAACATCCGAACCTCTCCTAAGCACAAACGAGCTCGGACTCTCCCTTGAGCTCATCAACAAAGAAGCTCGGATAGAAGACCGCGGCAAAACTCCTCCTCCAGAAGATTCCACAATTATGCTCCTTTGAATACCACAAAGATCCAAGTGCTGATGGAGATAAAGAAGCAACTGTCAAGACCAGAGAGGTTGTGGAGTCACCCAGCCAGATGCAATCCTAATAGGTACTGCCTCTACCATCGTATCCATGATCATGATACCGAAGAATGTATCCAACTTTAGGATAAGATTGAAGCACTGATTAGAAGAGGTCAGCTCGATTGATTCAGGTGTCGGTCAGAAAGAAGGGAAGATCGATCGAGTGCCCCACCACAGCTTGAACCACATCAGAGGGATGAGCAGCAAGGAGACTGGCCCTCACTTGGCATCATCAATTCTATTATTGGGGGACATTGACGAGGGGAAGCTAGCAAATCGATGGAGCAAGCAAAGAAGTAGTGGACTAAAGAATTTATTGCTTTCACTGAGAAAGATGCTCAAAGGGTACAGTTTTCGCATAATGATGTAGTTGTAGCAACTCTAAATATTACAAACTATGATGTACGCCATGTTTTAATTAATAATGAAATATCTGGTGATGTCTTGTTTTGTGATGCCTTATCTAAAATATCCATATCCAATAGTAGGATGGGTCCGATGAATTTTCTGTTAGTTGGGTTCATTGGCGACATAGTATCAGTTGAAGGGATAATAACTTTACAAGTTATGGCGGATTGGTATCCGAAGCAATCCAGAGCTCAAGTTGATTTTTTGATGGTCAAGGCTCCTTCTACCTATAATGCAATCCTTGGCTGACCTAGTTTGAGTGCAGTCCTGGCAATTGTCTCAACATATCATGTAAAAATGAAGTTCCCAATAGGATATAGAGTAGGAGAGGTTTGGGGAGACCAAGCTCTAGCTAGGCATTGCCACACCATCACCTTGCAAGGAGGGTAGCAAGTTGGTCCCTGTCCAGTGGATGGACTTGACGCCTGTGATGATTTGATTGAAGAATGAGGCGAGCCCATCAACGATTTTATAATAGTTCCTTTGAATGATGGAAATAAGGATCATATTATCCAGATTGGCTCCAGCTTAAAAGGAGAAGTCAGGAAGCAACTCACCTCTTTCTTTCAAAAGAATGTTGACATTTTCGCCTAGTTACCTATAGATATGCCAGGAATTGATGCAAAAATGATGGAACATCATCTTGGTATAGATCTCAAACGTCAGCCAATAAAGCAAAAGAAGCACAGCTATGTACTAGCGAGATAGAAGGCCGTCATGGATGAGGTTGATAAACTACTTAAGGTGGAGTTTATCCAAAAAGTGTCTTACCTAGATTGGATTGCAAATATCATCGTTATCAAGAAAGCTAATGGCAAATGGAGGATGTGCATAGACTTCATAGATTTGAATAAAGCTTGCCCGAAAGATAGCTACCCTTTGCTCAGGATTGACTAACTGGTGGATGCAACTTTAGGCTATGAGCTCCTCGCCTTCATGGATGTCTTTTTTGGTTATAATCAAATCTGGATGGCACTAGAGAATAAAGAGAAGACCACTTTTATTACTAACCATGGACTTTATTTTTATACGGTCATATCTTTTGGACTCAAGAATGTAGGTGCAACTTATCAGCGCCTAGTCGATAAGATTTTTAAGGAGCAGATCGACCACAACATGGAGGTCTATGTAGATGATATGCTAGTTTAAAGTCGATCTTCATCAAATCACGTCACCAATCTTAGAAAAATCTTCAACACCCTTCGGAGGAACAAAATGATGCTAAACCCTACAAAATGCATTTTCAGAGTGACCTCAGAGAAATTCCTAGGATTTATGGTGTCGAAGTGTGGCATTGAAGTAAATCCACAAAAGATCAAAGCTATCCAAGAATTGACTATCCCAAAAATAATAAAAGAAGTTAAGTGCCTTACAGGTAGAGTAGCAGTCCTAAATCGTTTCATCTTAAGATCGGTGGAACATTGCATGCCATTCTTCCAAGTACTAAAATAGTCCAAGAACTTCAATTGGACTCTCGAGTGCTAGCAAGCCATTACAGAATTGAAGAACTACCTTAGCTCACCTCCGTTACTCGCCAAGCCTGAACCAGGATTAGAGTTATTCTTGTACTTAGCAGTATCACCAACAGCTATTGGAGCCATCCTGATCAGAGAAGAAGCTAATGTCTGAAAGCCAATCTATTACATAAGTCGAGTTCTACGATATGCAGAAACAAGGTATACCAAATTAGAAAAACTGACATACGCCTTTTTAATTGCATCTAGGAAGCTTCGACCTTATTTTCAAGGGCATACAATTACTCTTCTCACTGATCAACGTGCATTGGCTCGATACCTCAAGAAGGGTAGCAAAGTGGGCAATTAAGCTAACCAAGTTTGATATCAATTTTCAACCTCGGTCGTCCATTAAGGCTCAAATATTAGCTGACTTCATAGTAGAGTGCACCATCCAAGATGCGACCGAACCTGAGCATCAAGAATTCAATTTTCTAAGCTCCCCTAAAGAGAAGGCTGATCTCCCTAAAGACTTCTGGGCATTTTATATGGATGGTTCGTCTAATGCTTCTGGGGCAGGCGTGGACTTTATTCTCATCAATTCAGAAGGTGTTGTAGCAGAGGATGCATTACGCTTCCACTTCTTGGCCACTAATAATGGAGCAAAGTATGAAGCCCTAATTATAGGACTAAGAATAACCAAAGAATTGGAAGCAGAACATCTGAAAGTTTACAGTAACTCTTAGTTGGTTATGGGGCAAGTCAATAGCAATTATGAAGCTTGGGAGGAAAGTATGAAGAAGTACTTGAAAAAGATAAGAAGCTTGATCTTGACTTTTAATAGCTCTAATATCTAGCAGACCCCAAGGTAGAGAATACTACAGCTAATCTTCCCTCAAAGTTGGTAATCCTGGCTCCAAATGAGCTGTAGAAGGAAGTCCTCTTCAAAGTTCTACAGCACCCAAGTTTAGAAGAGTCTCAAGCAATAATGCAGGTTGACCATGAGCCCAGTTGGATTGACCCATTGATTTCTTATCTCAAAGATGGAGTTCTTCCAAAAGATCCTAAAGAAGCTCGAAAATTAAGAAATTAGGCCTTCCATTATGTCCTATATGAAGATAAGTTGTACAAGCTGTCGTACTCCCTACCGCTTCTCAAATATCTTCGATCCTTCGAAGTTGGTTATGCCTTGAGGAAAGTACACGAAGGGATATATGAAAATCATCCAGGGGCCAGATCTTTATCTTTCAAACTACTTTGGTAGCGATATGATTGGCCAATAATGCCCCAGGATGCCATAGAATATGTGAGAAAATATGACCATTACCAAAGAAATGTGAATATGCAGAGACTGTTGGCTTCACAACTCATACCTTTAAATGCTCTATGGCTGTTTGCACAATGGAAAATGGATATACTTAGAACTTTTCTCATAGCATCTAAACAGCGAAAGTTTGTTTTGGTGGCAGTAGATTATTTTACTAAATAGGTTGAGGCTGAACTTTTCGCAAAAATCACTAAAGCTAAAGTGCAGGACTTCATCTAAAAGTCGATTATTTGAAGATTTGGTCTACCTTGGATGTTAATCACTGATAATGGATGCCAGTTTGCAGGAGCAAAGTTCATTGAGTTTTGCAAAGATCTGAATATATCTCACCACTTCACATCAGTAGCTCATTTGCAGGTGAATGTTGAGGCAAAAGTAACCAACAAAACATTGCTTCAGGGGATAAAGGCAAGATTTGAAAGGGCAAAAGGCACATTGGTAGATGAACTTTATCATGTGCTTTGAGCATACTGAATTATCCAATGATTGCCTGTTGGAGAAACTCCCTTTACATTGACCTTCAGGATGGAGGTAGTTATTGCAGTCGAACTCTAGCTTCCTTCAGCGTGGGTTGAAGCCTTTAAAGAATAAAGCAACTCACAGGATCTTAAGACAAATCTTGATCTACTGAAAGAAAAATGAGAGAAGGCTCAGATCCAAATGGCAACTTATAAGCAAAGGGTACCTCCCTACTATAATTTAAGAGTTAGAAATAAGACATTCAAAGTGGGAGACCTGGTGCTTCGAGGAGTGGATATCTCACAATCCCAAAATCAAGAAAAGCTCATCCTAAACTAGGAAGGCCCTTATGAGGTCATGAAAATCATCTGACTGAAAACATATTATCTGAAGGAGCTCGAAGTAGCTACACTGCCACGATAATAGAATTCAAAAAATCTACAAATGTATTATCAGTAATTACATCTCAATAAAATTTTCATACTTTAAAATCCTCATCTTTGGTGCAAAATTATGCGATGGTAGAAAATTACACAAAAAAAAATTGAAGGCCTTCGGTTCTTAAAATGAAGGTAAAGGGGAGAGACCCTTTCAACAGCCCTTTTATGCTCCAATGATCTTGTTAGAAATAGAAGGAGAACCTCATCCTAATAAGAAGAAAAGCTAATCTATTAGAAATAGGTAGAGGATCTTGTCCTGATAGGAGGACAGCAGAAAATGTCCTTTCAATGGCCCTTTTGTGCTTCAATGATCTTATTAGGAATAGGAGGAGAACCTCGTCCTAATAAGAAAAAAAGCCAATCCCATCAGAAATAGGAGGACCTCATCCTAACAGAGGGACAAGGAGAGAGGATCTTTCAATGGCCCTTTTGTGCCCCAATGATCTTATTAGAAATAGGAGGAGAACCTCATCCTAACAAAAAAAAAATCAATCCCATCAATAACAGGAGGAGGATCTCATTTTAAATTCTATTAGGAATAGGAGGAGGATCTCATCCTGATAGGAGGATAAGGAGAAAGGCTCTTTCAATTACCATTTTATATCCCAATGATTTTGTTAGGAGTAGAAGGAGAACCTCATCCTAATAAGGAAAAAAAGCCAACCCCATCAGGAATAGGAGGAGGATCTCATCCTATTAGGGGGACAAGGAAAGAGGCCATTTCAACAGCCCTTTTATGCTTCAATGATCTTTTTAGGAACATGAGGAGAACCTCATCCTAACAAGAAGAGAAACCAAACATGTCAAGAATAGGAGGAGGATCCAGTCTTGACATGGATAAAAGGAGAGAGGCCCTTTCAACGACCTTCTTGTATCCCAGTTATCTTGTTAAGAATAGGAGGAGAACCTCATCCTAATGAGAATAAGAGCCAACTATGTTAGAAATAGGAGAAGAATCTCATCCTAGCACGAACGAAAGCAACTCAGTAAGGAGATTCTATTTAAGCAAAAGTTGTAATTAAATGTGCAAGAGCCAAAAAGTCTTGCATTGTTAGAAATTGAAAGCTTTTAATTTTAAGAAACGAAAGATATGGGGAGAACGGCATAAAGCATGATGACCCTTGTTTAAAAATAAGGGAAAAATATATTCAAGATATGGAGTGAAAATATCAAAATGACATTGATAAACAAAGAAGAAGAAAAGAAATTAATAAGCACAAAGCAATGAACTCCATGCAAAGACAGCTAGAAGAAATATCCTTTCATTAAGATCAAAAGAGTTCATTACACAGGACGTCAAATCCCATTACAGAAAAAAAGGAAAAAGCAATCAAAGTCTTAATCAATATTGGACTTCGGAGTGCCAGCACCAACCAATATTAAGGGTAACTTCAAGTCCTTAACCTTTTCTTTAAGCTCCCACCGAGCTGGTATGCTTTCGCTTAATAATTTCTTAAGACTTCGAGAGTCATCTTCAACTTCTCTCTGCCTCAGTTTGGCTGACTCGACCTCGACATCTTTGATAGCATCCTTTTGATAGGCCATCTAAATCCTTAGTTGTTGGAGTTCAGCTGATTCTTTTGCTTGTATCTCGGATAGGCTTTGCAAGGTACTCCTCAAGGATAGAACCTCCTTTGAGTCCCTGCTCGAGCTAGCCTGAGCTCCTTCGGACAACTATCGCCAATGTTAAGCGATCTCATCATTAGCCCTTCGAAGCTTTTCCTTAAGGTTGGCAACTTGGCCGCACCAATCATGTCTATATTCATTATGAGAGTCTTCAGCTGCCTATAATTGACTTTGGATTTTGGAGAACTTCTTCATCCAATCCCAACCATATTCTTCCCGATTGTGTTGAACTTCCTTCAAGTACCCGAATCCTCTCTTGTGCGGCCTTCAGCTCGACTTCTAGAGAGCTTGCCTTGGCTATCAGGGTCCATGCTTTATCGCTGTCGACCTCTTCACTAATTTTAATTTCTCTGTCTGATGGTTCTTCTTATTGATATAGTCAATAGCATCCTTTTTATGAACTTGTCGAAGGTGGGTGACTTCATATGTGGCTTCCGAATAGTGCCTCTTCAACTTTTGAAGCTCATCCTCTACTTTCTTCAATTTTTTCTTAGTTTGGTGAACATCCCTCTTCAGGTTCTTAATGATAGATTTCAGAGGAAGATCTTGGGGTAACGGTGTGACATTGACAGGAGGAGGTGAATCATGATTATCTTCACTAGGAGGATTCTAAAAACAAGCACACCATGACACAAACATTAAAAAAAATATTTTCATTAATTCGAAATATTCAAGTACAATAAAGAAAATGAAAAAAAGATACAATAAAAAGAGGTATCAGACCTTAGGAAGATTAGCAGAGGAGTTCGGCATGGCTTCAGTTGGTGCAAGCTCTTCGGTGGTGAGGGAGCAGATACAACAAGAGTAGCGGTGGAAGAAGGATCAGCTATCGAAAGCTCGACGGTTGGGGAAGAAGGTCCCGCCTCATTATCAAAAGCTCCTTCATCCAAGAAGATGAGGTCGAGCTTAGGGAATCTATTGGTTATGTTCTTCCAGCAAAGCTCATATCCCTTGATGAAGGATAGCTAGGCGAACTCCACCTTTGTGCTCTTCATCTCTGAGGAGGCTTTGAACTCCTCTATCACTAAGACCTTGGCCTTTGAAATCTGTTCCAAGTTCCATCGCTTCTTCTCCGCCATCTAAGCCTCAATCTCCCTCCTCTTTCCAATCTCCAAATCCAACTCTACCTCCATTTTTGCCGAAGACTTTTCGATAGCTTGGATTGTCTCTTGAAGACCCTTGACCTCGATTGTTGTCTTCTCAAAGAGATGCTTGACCTCGGCTTTCTCCTCAGGAAGGTGGCTAACTTTGACCTGGCGATCTTCCCGATCCTTCGCCACTTCAGACCTCAGGAGGTTCATCACCTTAATATTAGCGATCAATTGGTGCCCCATCTACAAAAATGACCAAGTAAATCATACTGATGAAAAAGCACATGGACAAACTAACAAAAGAATGAAAAGGAAAAGAGACAATTTGATTCACCTTGAGGAAGGACCCAAGAGAATCCTAGATGCACTGCTTGAATTTGGCATCAATGATTCTATCCACAACCTCGGGCAGAGTGCACCCATCGATCAACTTCTTGATAATTCCTTGATCATTGAAGGGGATTTCCTGTAGAACCACATCAGAACCATTGGACCCCCTGGAGCTGGTCTTGCATCATACCTTTGCAATGACCGACTTCTCCTTCCTCTTCTTCTTGTTCTTTTCTGCCTCCTTCCACTTCGTGGGGGGCTCAGAAGTGTGAACTTTGGCCGGAGAGTCCATGGAGGTCAGAGGTGCTACAACCTCGGTGGTAGTGGTAGTAATAGAGACGTCAGCAGTAGCATCGATGGGCACGGTAGAGCTTGAGGCATCAATCTTTGCTCTTTTGAAAGGCTCACCGATCATGGCACCATTTCTTTTGTGGGCTCGGAGCCCTTTGAAAAGATACTGAAGTTCATCCATGTCCAATTCTATAATAAGAAAAAATTTATAATTAGTAGGAAGGATGAGAAAGAAATTAATAAAATTCATGAATATACCTGTTGGGTTGAGAGGACTCAAACCAAGGTTGAACAAGATGTGGTCCTTTATTAGCTCAGACAGAGCAGGAGCCCGATAATTCCTAATCTTGTTAACTGATTCTTGATCCTCTTTTTCTAATCTAGGAGCTCTATGGACCGAATCCCTCAGATGATCCTAATGGGGAAGTCCTAACTCTAGGATTGGGCAGGACATAATGAAGAACTTCTCCTTCTAGCTATGAATGGAGGAAGGAGCTTCTTTCAACAATCCTTTGTTACCAAACTGAATCGAGAAGTACCATCAGTCCTTCATAGAAGGATGACATTTGAAAGTATAGTAGTTCCAAAATAGGTAAATGGTTGGACGAACTTCAGTGGAGAGTCAAAGGGAGATAAAACTAATAATGAACCTAAAGGAGTTCGGCACCATGGGAGCAAAAGAATTGTTTAAAAAGTGAAAGAAGGTAATTATGAAAGGAGGGAGAGCAAGTCTCAGTCTAACATAAAAAGCTTCTAAATATAGATAAAAGCATCCTGGAGGAGGAAAACAAGCTCGATCATTCGGTCTAGGGAGTTATAATTCATACTCGAGAGGAATTCTATACTGGATTCGAATTAAGGAAAGATCATCTGGGGATAAGGAATGAGGAATGGTTTCAAATATAAAGTTCGGTCGGGGCACATTCCTAAGTTCGATCTCTTCTTTGGAGTTAGGGTTTTGGATGGATGGATCATATGGACTCCTAGAACCAGATGACCATAAAGTTTTGGAAGACATTTAAATCAATGAAAATTTAAAAAATCTCTAGAAAAAATGGTGAGGAAAAAGATTATAAAACCTTATGGGATGAACGGCAAAACTTGCATGAAAAACTAAAAGGTTGAAAAACAAAGAAAAAGAAGAGAGAATGGTGGAGGACCAACCCAGATTGGTGGAGGATGTGAGGAGGTGATCGAAGGGATGAGACACAATCGAGAGGAAATTTGAAGGCCAGAAGGGTCACAGATGAGAAGGAACAAGGCACTCGAAGAACTTAGAGAGATGATCGAGAGAGCAGGGACTTGTCGAAAAGAATGTTGATGGCCAAAAAATCAATGGAAAGGGCAGAACACTCGAAGATGGAGTAGAAAAAATGAAGGAAGAAGACAAGTACAAGCGAGAATGAGAAGCCAGAGAGGAGAAGGACTTAAATAGACGTGCGGAATGGAACCAGAGGGAGTTATGACTGTAGACCATCCTTAGTTGATCGCAGCTTGCCACGTGTCCCGCTTTTCCCATACGTCTGATGGGGCAATAATTATACCATGTACGGAGCTCTATGCTGGGTGAGCTTTTAAAGAAATTCATCTCTTTAGGTCATTTGGCATTAAAAATATCATGACCAATTCAGAAAATGCCAAAGTGTTTCATTTTTCAAGAGTGAAAAATAGGACTGGCATCGAAAGACTTTGGCATCAGCAATTTTTGTACTCTCTTCATTCGAAATTCAAATTCGAATGTAGGAGAATAAGTGTTGGGGGTAAAATAACCCCCACTAAAGTCCTTGACCACGGACCTCCATTCTATGGGAATTTGCCAATCCTCTCAGCAATAGGTCGATGCTGTGGAACTTGTCAAGAGTGCATTGATGTTCGGCCAAATGATCTAGGATAGTAATGGAGAACTATTATTGTATTAACCCCACTTTTTGACTTGGAATGAATGATAGGACTGGATTCTAGTCCTTTCGACCTTGATTGGTGATGAATTTTGAAGACGAATGGAGTCCCATATTGTAAATGATGAACTCCTCCAGTCATCCATCTTTTGGATGAACTCCTCCAGTCACACTCCTTCCAGACGGACTCCTTCAATCATGCTCCTTCTGGACCAGCTCCTCCAATTGCACTCCTTCCAGATGGACTCCTTCAGTCATGCTACTTTCAGTCAAACTCAATCAGAAGGATCCTACCTACAGATGACCTAGAACATAGCCAAATTTGTTAATGCCATAAGAGACCACTTCAATGGACTACAACTAAATGCAAGTTTGCTGAATGCTGATTGACTCTCAATCTCGGTCGGCCAATCCTGAACCCAACTAACTAGCACCTATAATCAATAGATAGGTGCAGTGATCCTCAATCTCTATCTAAAATTCTTCAAATAAATCTCAACTGCCTGCAAGTCACGATAATTGACAGCCCATTCTTCATAACAAACTCCATGTGGCCTCAGCAGCCCACTACTAGACAGTTACGACTGTCACTATCAATTTGTTACATGCTCTATCTATAAAAGAAACTCTCTAGATATGTTTTCCTCAATGCTCTCCTTCTCTACTATTATTTTGCACTTTTTTCTCTTGAGTACTCCATTCCAATTGGCCAAAAAACTGACTTGAGTGTCGGAGGATCCTACTAGAGCCACCCACCTCCAATTTGAGGTTTTGCTTTGCATGTATCATTGGCGATCTCATTTGCTCCAGCTCCAGCAAATTTTGGTGCCAGCAGATTTTCTACACTAATACCATTAATTAGGTTGCACCAAGATCTATTTTAATTGGACTAAAGATTTAGTTTGGCTAGTCAAAGCATGAAGTCCTAGTTTGACTAGGACTTCTCCCTTGCACCATCTTTCCCTTCCCCATGCCCCACCCTTGGCTTTGGCGTGTGATATCTAACTCCTAATGAGGCTACATGCCAATCCCTTGTTATGTTTGTGCCCTGAAAACCAGATTGGCCGATACTTGTAAATACATTCTAAGGATATTTTTATAATTTTGACCTATAATTAATAAAAAAAGAGTTATTTCTTCAATCAGATTTGTGTATTAAAGTGTCTGTGATACATTAATTGGGTTAATAGGTATGATAACGCATATTCTCAAGAGTTGAGAATTTAACACATGTATTGTCATAGTTAACTCATAAACTACTTTCAATCATAGTATCATCATAAGGATGGTGATCGATATAGAAGATTGATATACGATCACTTTTCTAGAGTAGATATATCCTGAGTCTATGATGTGGAGAGATTGAAGCGAGAGTATAGGTACTTATTGAGAACAAAGATACTAAGCATGACCATCTCCGGTAGTTATAAGGGAGTCTATCTTATCGTCAATGACTAGCTCGATGTTGCTATTGTATGTCTTGTTCTTTGATCTGAGGTGCATTGATAGTTCACCTTGGGGGTTGTTTTAGTTTGACTACACCATATCTTAATCTCCCAGCCATTTGGTGAAGGAAAAACATGTTTTCCCAGCACAGGATCATTTAGATCTAACTAGATCTGAAGAAATATTTTAAATTTTTTTTCTAAAATTCTAATTAGATCTGAGACTTCTAAAATTTGATCATACAGATCTAATATTAAAAGTTAAAAATAAAATTAAATCAGATTTAATTTTAAGTACCTGATTAGGTAATCTAACTCTGTGATGATCCTATTAATTCCTGAGGTTCTGGAAGGAGCCATGCACGGACCTGGACTCTACCAATTTTCACTTGGGTAGGATCTGAATGTCTTCTTCTCATGAATCTCTCCTCCAAAAATTAGATCTGGATCTATTTTAAAATGCCTTCAAAATAACTTCTAAGGGCAGCCTGTTTGTCTCACGAACACCATCACGTAGATGCTGAATCTTATGCCAAAAACCTTGGACCTTCAACTCAGATTCATACTTAACTTTTGAGGCATGTAGAAGAGAGGGATAGAGAGGATGTGGATATTAGAGATAAGGCTCCTTTCGGTGTGGGAAAAATAAATTATGTTGAGGCAATTTCATGAGAAGAGTTCTTATACAAGACATAGCGCCATAAAGAGTCCCTTTTGACAAAAAACCTTATTAATTTGACCATTGGGACTCTTGAACCAGATCTCCATGAAAAACCCTAGATCCCATCAGGTTTTGAGGCCAAAAATCCATCTGTAAGGTGGCAGGCTGAATGGATAAGGAAGAGTCCATGTGCGTCTAGGACTCTTCCCTCAAGGGTTTATTCCAAATTAAACTCTATCAAAACCTGATCTAAACACCTCCAAAAATCATAAAATTTTGCACACCCAAAGAATAACTCATTCTCTATCAGATAGCCAAAAACTAGAACAAAATAATTTCTAAAAAAAATTTTTAAAATTCTTTGATCATATGACCCTCAATTCTCTCAATTGGGTCAAATATTGACCCTAGTCCAATTGTGCTAGGAATGAATTTAATTTTCATAACTAATCTAACCTAGACATATTCCAGTCAGATGAAAATAAACTCATTCAAGATACAAGAATGAGTTAAATCAAATTTAACTTGGTTGTGATGAATCAAGAAGATTACAGAAGGAGAAATTCAGGCTCAATCATGTGCTAGCACGATTACCTTGAACCTAATTGGATCTAATCCAAATCAATTGAACTAAGTTAGCTCAATTGATGACATCCAAGCCCAAACCCTTATTTGTGTGATCCAGTTAGATTTAGTTTCGTATGCTAATGAGATATATCATGATCTCCATCATCGACATCATCGAAACACCTTTCGATGGATCAGAACTTTTCTGATTCATGCAATTAGAATGATCGATCATTAAAATCATTCTAATTGCTACCAAAATCTACCAGTGACACCTAGTAGTATATGGTGGAAACTTATCAGAATTAAAAGTGAGCCTCTTGGTGCAGCTACCTGTGTGATTGGATTCGAGTATGAATTAATTATTAGGATTAAGGTGAACTCATCAAATCCAATATCCATCATATGAATTAATTATTCGATTCGAGTCTTATGTGAAACACTTATAGAAACTCTTTCTATCATCTTCACTCTATCATGGCTATGGGCTTATGGACTCAATTCTCATGATCATCATAGGGCTACTCCTCATCTACCAAGGTAGATAGATCCCTTATTGGTGCAATCTAATTCCTACAATGAACGTACTATAACCAACATACACCTCAGGATTTTGAATGGCTAGAAGATCGAGTTATGGTGTGGTCAAACTACAACACCTTCAAGGTGAATTATCGATACACCTCAGGTCAAAGAACTAGACACATTACTGCAACATCGAGCCAGCCATCGATGAGAAGATAGACTTTCTTATGAATGCTCGAGGTGGTCACGCTCAGTACCCTCGTTCTCTAATGAGTACTTATACTCTTGCTCCGATGCCTCCACACCATAGACTCAAGACTCATCTACTCAAAGAAAGTGATCGTACACCAACCTTTCGGATCAATCACCATTCTCATGATGATCCTACGGTTGGAAGCAGTTTATGAGTTAATTATAAAAATTCATATCTTAAATTTTCAACTCTTTGATAATATGAATTATCATTACCATTAACTCAAAGGATGTATCACAGACACTTTAAATACACACTATGATAGAAAATAATCTTTTTATTAATTTATAGTAAAAATTATAAAATTTTCCTTAGAAGTGTATTACAAGTGTTAGCCAATCTGACTTCTAGGGCACACATCTAACAAAATCCCACTTGACCAAAAGCCAATTGGCTACAAATCTAAGTCCCTTCTTCGTAAGGTGGGCTTCGATCATCTATTGGCCTAAAGGCTTCATCAATGGATCTATCGCATTGTCCACAGAGTCGATTCTCTTGACCTCGACGTAACCCTTCTTGAGGTAATTATGGATGAGGTGGAATCGTTGCTCGATGTGCATAGATTTTTGGTGAGACCTTAGCTCCTTAGCTAGGGCTATGGCACCATTATTATCGCAGTACAGAGGGATGGCATCTGATGGCATCACTCTGAGTTCTATGGTGAACTTCTTATACCAGAACATCTCCTTTGTAGCTTTCGATGCAGCGATGTACTCTGCTTCCATGGTAGAATCTGCTATCATAGTTTGCTTGGAACTCTTCCAGCTGACAGCACCATCATTACATATAAACAAACTACTAGATATCGACTTTCGATCATCTATATCAAACATAAAATCTGAGTCTATAAAACCCTGGACATAGAGTTCTCCATTACCAAAAATCAAGAACATATCCTTAGTCCTTCTTAAGTACTTAAGAATACATTTCACAGAAGTCCAGTGCTCTTCACCTGGATTCAACTGATATCTATTCCTGACACTCATAGCATGGACGATATCAGGTCCTGTATATAGCATGGCGTACATGAGGCTCCCTATTGTCGAAGCATAAGGGATCTTGTTTATGCATTCAATCTCCTCAGGTGTGTTGGGACACATCTTCTTGGAAAGATGAATGCCATATCTGAAGGGCACCAATCCACTCTTGGAGAGCTAAACCTCTTTGGTACCTCTGCTATGTACATCTTCTGTAAGAAACCCAGCATCCTATTCAGCCTATCCCTATAGACCTTAATTCCTAGAATAAAGGATGCCTCTCCTAGGTCTTTCATAGAGAACTCTTTTGATAACCATATTTTAACCTTGGTCAACAAGAGAATATCATTCCCAATAAGGAGGATGTCATCTACGTACAGTATGAGGAAGACAATAGCGCTCCCACTAATCTTTTTGATTACACATGGTTCCTCCTTATTCTTAATGAGTCCAAATGATTTGATCACATCATTGAAACGAGCATTTCATCTCCAAGATGCTTGCTTAAGTCCATAGATGGACCTTTGCAGCTAGCAAACCTTAAGATCAGCATCACTAGATGTGAAATCTAGTGGCTATTCCATATAGATATCTTCCTCAAGATATCCATTTAAGAAAGCCATTTTCACGTCCATCTACCATATTTCATAATCAAAATAGACTGCAATAGTAAGCAGTATACAGATGAATTTTAGCATGGCTACTAGCATGAAGGTATCCTGATAGTCAATGCCTTCGCATTGACTATACACTTTCGCCACTAACCAAGCCTTGAATGTCACTACATTCTCATCTGCACCTATCTTTCTCTTGTGGATCCATTTACATCCAATAGGTACTATACCTTCAGGTGGATCAACCAAGGTCCAGACTTGGTTTGAGTGCATTCAGTCAATCTCTGACTTCATTGCCTCTAACTATTTCTCGGAGTCAATATCTAATATTGCCTTGTTATAGATTTTGGGATCAACACCATGAACCCCATTTTCGATGAGGAATATTTTCTCTACGTCCTTTGAAATGGTATCTAAGTACCTTTCAGAAGGATGAAAAATTCTTTCTGATCTATGAGATAGAGGGGGTACTGATTGGACTGGCTCAATCTATTTGTGTTTCATAGGGTCCTTAGCTCATTACTCTTGGAAGACTTTCTCCTTGAGGCTAATCTACCTTCTGATGCCACCATCTTGAATAAACTATTTTTCAAGAAAGATAGTATGTCGACTCATAATCATATTGTGGTCTTTCAGAATGTAGAAATAATATCCTAATGACTCTTTAGGATATCCTATGAACCAAGCTTTAAAGGACCTATACTCTAACTTGTCCGCCTGTTGTCTCTTGACATGAGCCAGACAATCCCAAATTCTAAGGTGACTCAGACTTAATTTCTTACCAAGCCATATCTCATACGGTGCGGTAGGAACGATTTTACAGAAAACCCTATTCAGTAAATATATAGCAGTCATTAGACTATGTCCCCAAAGAAACATAGGAAGATTTATGAAGCTCATCTTAGATTGGACCATATCTAATAAGGTCTGTTTTCTCTGTTCTGAAATCTCATTGAGTTGAGGTGTTCCAGGTGGAGTCCATTGAGAGACTATACCATTTTGCTTAAGATAGTCTAAGAATTTCTGACTAAGGTATTCACCTCCTCGATCTGATCGAAGAATCTTAATGAATTTTTTGATTTATTTTTCTACTTCATGTCTGAATTCTTTGAACTTTTCAAAAGCTTTAGATTTATGTCACATCAAATACACATATCTGAACTGAGATAAATTATCGGTAAAGGCGATGAAGTAGACATAGTTGCTAATAGATAGTATATCAAATGGGCTGCACACATCAATATGTACTAGGACAAGAAGTTCTGTGACCCTTTCGCCATGTCCTATAAAAGGGAGCTTGGTCATTCTGCCATGAAGGCATGATTCATAAATCGGATATGACTCAAAAGTCAACAGACTAAATAGCCTTGATTTCTCCAATTTATTAACCATGTCTTCTACTGTATGACCTAGCCTAAGGTGCCACAGATACCTATCATTTAGACTATCCCTAGGTCATTTTGATCCTACGGCATTCATATTTCTCTCAATATTGAAAATAGAAATATCAATATATAACAGATAGAGACCATTTACAAGAAAACCACTTGTAATTTTATTTCTTTCATAAAGAATATTACAATGGTCCTTATGAAAACTAATTACATATCCTTTCTGTGCTAAACATGAAATAGAAATTAAATTTCTGACTGCAGGCATATAAAAATAATCTCTATGAACTAAATCTAATCCTAATGATAATCGCAGAGGGTAGGTTCCCATAGGTACTACAGCAACTCTTGCTCCATTCTCGATGTGTAGAATCATCTTACCATCCCTCAGCCTCCTGCTATCCTCAAGATCCTATATAGAAGTGCATAAGCGAGCACTAGAACCAAAGTCGAGCACCTAACTGGATGTAGAAGAAATTGTAAGGTTAGATTCTATAATGAGCATACCTCCAAAAGGACCTATCTTCTTCTTGCTCTTCAGGCTGGCCTTGTACAAGGGATAGTTCTACTTCCAATGATCGTTTGTGTTGCAATAAAAATATTTTTCTTTATCAGCAACCTACTTCTTCGACTCTGCCTTCTTCCTCCCACCATCCACCTTCTGCTTCTTAATGGACTTCTTCTACTTTTCAAAAAACTTTTTCTTGGAAGAAGTCCACTCCATAACAAGTACTGAGCCTTTAGAACCTTTCATTGAAAGCTCAGTAGTAACCAGCATATTCATAAGTTCTGCTAGAGTATTCTATAGTTTATGCATATGGTAGTTCATGATGAACTGCCCATATGCAACAGTCAAGGATTGCAGAATTATATCAATCTGCAAATCTTTGTCAAACATGGCACCGAGCTTCTCAAGCTCTTTTAGATCCTTGATCATCATCAGACAATGATCTTGGATCGACTGCCCATCATACATTTGAGCCTCAAAAAGTCTTCTAGTGACTTGATATTTGGCTGTGCGACTTTGTCCATCAAACAACTCTTAGAGGTGAGCAAACATTTGGTGGCTAGTCTTAATATCTTCATGATGGCACTGGAGCTCTGTTAGATATATGTGCCCTAGAAGCCAGAATTGGCTGACACTTGTAATACACTTCTAGGGGCAAAATTATAATTTTGACTATAATTAATGAAATGGGTTATTTTCTATCACACCTGTGTATTTAGTGTCTGTGATACATCCTTTGAGTTAATGGTAATGATAATTCATATTTTCAAGAGTTGAAAATTTAAGACATGAATAATCATTATTAACTCATAAACAGCTCCCGACCATAGGATCATCACGAGGATGGTGATTGATCCGGAAGGTTGGTGTACGATCGCTTCTCTTTAGTAGATGAGTCTTGAGTCTACGGTGTGGAGACACTGGAGCGAGAGTACAGGTACTCGTTAGAGAATGAGGGCACTGAGCGTGACCACCTCGAGTAGTCATTAGGGAGTCTACCTTCTCGTCAATGACTGACTCGATGCTGCAGTAGTGTGTCTGGTTCTTTGACCTGAGATGCATCGGCAGTTCACCTTGAGGGTGTTATAGTTTGACTACACCATTACTCGGTCTCCTAGCCATATGGAACCCTGAGGTGTATGTTGGCTGTGACATGTTCATTGTAGGAACTGGATTGCATCAAGATGGGATCTATCTACCTCGGTGGTAGAGGAGTAGCCCTATGATGATCATGAGAATCAAGTCCAGAAATCCATGGCCATGGCAGAGTGAAATAATAGAAAGAGTTTCTATTTAGATTTTCACATTGGACTTGAATCGAATGATTACATCATATGACAGAGACTAGGGTTTGACGAGTTCACCTTAACCCTAATCTGATCGGGGCTCAAGATAGAAGAACTTAATCACATAGGTAGCTGCACCAAGAGGTTCGCATTCAGCTCTGATGGGTTGCCACCATATACTGCTAGGTGTCACTGGTGGATTTTGGGAGCAATTAGAATGATTTAGATGATCGATCATTCTAGCTGTTCGAATCAGAAGAGTTCTGATCCATCGAAAGGAGTTTCGATGATGTCTATGATAGAGATCATGACATATCCCATTACCATACAGAACTGAACCTAACTGGGTCACACAAACAAGGGTTTGAATCTGGTGATCATCAATTGAACTAATCTAGTTCAATTGATCTGAATGAGATTCAATTAGGTTCAAGGAAATCGTGCTAGCACTCGATTGAACCTAACGTTCTTCTTTTACTATCATAAATAAGTTGTCCTGACTGAGCCAAAGGAGTTTGTGCTCAATCAGAGGCCTTCATATGGTCTGACTGGAGGTTGTCCAAGTCAGAATAGGTTGTCTTATTTGTAAGACATTACCTGCCATTTTTGGTCACCTGCCATTTCTTGTTCTTTGACTTTGGTCAAAAGTCTACCTTTGACTTGGTCAAATGTTGACCATTGACCCTTTGACTTTTGACCACATGTCATGCACCTATTGGAGAGCTGGTGGGGGCCTGTCCCCCTGCCAGAACCTGGCAAGGAGAAGGGCGCATGCCAAGGGTGGCGTGAGCCCAAGTAGGAGGCGCCTAGGAGTCCTTGTTGGACAAGGACTCCACCTCCCTTTAGGATTCCAATCAGAGTTCTACTAAGAATCCAGTTTGACTGGTCTTAGGCACCCTCTAAGGAGGAATCCAGGGGTCTCTATTCCAACCAATCAGATTTAGATCTGATTTCACAAAGGGTTGTGATTGGTTGAGAGGAAGAGGAGTTGGATCACAAGAGGTCTATAAATAAGACCCTGCGCCCAACCCTAATTCTAATGCTATTAGACACGCCCCAAGGCTGCCTCTCCCCTCCTCCTCCATGCCATAGCTCTCTTCTCCCCTTGCTCTCCACGTCCAAAAGGTGTTTTGGACTTTGGTTGGTGCGATTCAGATCAAGAAAAGGCGATCAAAAGCAAGAAGGCTTGCGTGGCTAAGATCCAGAACCTTCCGCTGCAATCAGGATCATCTATAGGGTAATAGGATTACCCAAATCAGGTAAATTAAATTAGATTTAATTTATCTTATTTTATTTTATTTATTAAAATAATAATAATCAGATCTGAAATATATCAAGATCTAATTGAGATCAAGAAAAAATTTTTGAAATATATCTCTTGATCTAATCAGATCTGGACGAACCTGGATCGGGAAATCAGGATTTCCCTTCAAGCTCATCAGACATCGAGCCCAACATGTAATATCTGACTTTGTTATCATCATTTATCCACTTCTCTAAAGACGCTCTTTGATCAGTGGATGGACGGGCTGGTAAATTGGGAGGATCCTATTCCAACATATGAGTCAACATCTCAGAACCCAAAATCATTTTGAAGTTTCAGAGCCAATCCTTGAAGTTGGGTCCAATCAATCTATGGGTGTCCAAGATATGGGCTAGTGGGTTGGACGTAGACATTTTTCTGTAGGAAGTCAAAATTTTTAGTTATATTTTGTAATTAGACTTAATCAATTTATTTAAAAATTTTATTTTTAAATAAATTAATTTTTTACTATTTTCTCGGATCCCTACACTCCCTAGGTAGAGATGCAAAAATCTTCGCGATCAATTGATTTCTAGTGGATGGTGCGGTCCCACTAACTGACTCACCACCTCACCTAATAGTTATTGGTGATGGGTCAATTGATGAGTGGACAACTATTATCCAATGATTCTCTAATCATGGTGCACCTAATCTTGATCTCTAATTCGTGAATCTCATCATGCTCAGAATATTGATCCACTCCTTAGTTAAGTCAAACCCACCATTTGCATGAATTGGATTCCTGATTGGATCTCTCACCGTATCTAAAATATTAAGCCCAATCCATCCTCCAACCTATAGCATCTAATGCCTAATAGATGTGGTTGCATCTTTCCGATGCAACTAAGCCATTGTAACCAGTCGAGAACAATCAACCCTAAAAAGGGCCACACATCTACAATGGTGGAAGACCAGTTGACTTAATCTTTTCTTAGAATGATTCAATTTAGGTCTCTTAGACTTGACTCAGTCATAACGGTTATGACAAGCCTAGCGGCATGGGTTAGCTCGAACTGTTAGCCACCTCAAATCAGAACTGACTTGACACAAATGGTCAGGTAAGTAAGATTGATGGAAGGAATATATCATTAACTTGACAAAAATGCATCCAGATTGAGTAGCTCTCAATTAAAAATCAATCGATCATATCTGCCAAACTTATCTTAGATACCAAATTATCAAATCAGAACTAATCGGATTAGCCTATAATCCAGGCTCAAACCATAGAGCCAAATTAGGTCTTAATTGGATCGATCACATGTGGCTGTGAGTCAACCTTGATCCAGACTTACAACTATTGGGCTGGTCAATTCTTAGCACTCTTGATTCCACCTAACTAACTCTTGATTCGATTTGATCAACTGTTAGACCTAATTGAGCTACCTAAGCCTGAATCCAATTTTATGAAAATATCTTAGATCTAAAAATTTTTAATTTTAGATCTAATTAGTTTCATAATCTTAATTCTTAATTATGTTTAGGTTCATAAATAAAAAAAAATTATATCAAAATCCTAGGATTCCAGGATCTTGAGCTTTGCAGAAAATAAATTCTGATTTCTAATTAAGGACGAATGCGCAGCATCCCTACATGCCATAAGAACACCTCATTGAATGGAAGGAAAGGACTTTTAAATCCTACTTTATTCTTATGATCGAAAGGCCAAGGGAAATGCCTTAATCAGAAATATAATTGAAACTACAAAACTAGTTAGATCTAGATCATATATCACATATATAATTAATGATCTAACTAATATATGCTTTGCATACATATCATATATCATCACTAAATTAAACATGCATATTTTCTAGATCTAAAATATCATATATAATATCTAAAAATAGATTTAAATTTGATCATATCAAAATAAAACTATTCTAGATAATTTATAGAACTATTAAACAGCTAGTCTAAACATGCATCTTTTCATATCACATATGAATAAATTAAAAATTAAAAATTTTATTTTTTATTTTTTAGATCTAATTATAAAAATTATAATATCAAAAAAAAATTAAATATATTTAAAATTATATTTAATCAAATTAACAACATGATTATACTAAACTACACAAAGAACTATTCTATTCCCACTCTAGTCATGCATCTCATACATATTAGATCTAAATGATTTAATTTTAATTTTTTAATTTTAGATTTAATCACATCTAATATGACATCTAAAAATTTTTGATATTAGATAAAAAATAAAAATAAAATTTGATCTAAAATATATCTGAAGAACTGCAACCTGGCTCTGATACCAGTTGAAGAAAAAACCTATTTTCCTGGCATAGGATCGTTCAGATCTGATCGGATCTAAAAAAATATTTCAAAATTTTTTTCTAAAATCTTAATAAAATTTAAGACTTCTCAAATTTGATCATAGAGATCTGATATTAAAAGTTAAAAATTAAATTAAATTAAATTAAATTTCAAGTATCTGATTTGGTAATCTAATTATCCTGTGATGATCCTATTGATTCTTGAAGTTCTGGAAGGAGCCACGCACGTGCCTGGCCTCTACTAATATCCACATGGGCAGGATCTAAATGTATTATTCTAATAAATCTCTTCTCCAAAAATTAGATCTAGAACTAATTTGAAAAGCCTTCATAATGACTTCTGAGGGCAGCCTGTTCATCTCACAAACACCATCGCATAGATGCTGAATCTTATGAGAAAAATCTTGGACCTTCAACTCAGATTTATGCACAACATTTTAGACATGTAGAAGAAAGAGAGAGAGAGGATAGAGGGGATGTGGATATTAGAGAGAAGGCTCCTTTGGGTATGTAAAAAATTAATTATGTTGAGGCAATTTCGTTAGAAGAGTTCTTATACAAGACATAGCGCTATAAAGAGTTCCTTTTTGATCAAAAACCTTATTAATTCTACCATTCAAACTCTTGAACCTGATCTCCATGAAAAACCCTAGATCTCATTTGGTTTTGATGACAAAAATCCATCTAGAAGCTGGCAGCATGAAAGGATAAGGAAGAGTCCATGTGCGTCTAGGACTCTTCCCTCAAGAGTTTGATCCAAATCAAGCTCTACCAAAACCTAATCTAGGCACCTCCAAAAATCACAAAATTTTGTACAACCAAAGTATAGATCGTATCCTATCACATATATAAAAATTAGAGCAAAATAATTTCTAAATAAATTTTTAAAATTCTCTGATCATTTGACCCTCAATTCTCTCAATAGGGTCAATTATTGACCCTGTCAAATTATACTAGGAATAAATTTAATTTTTATAATTAATCTAATCTGAACTTATTCTAGTTAGATGAAAATAAACTCATCCAAGATATAAAAATAAGTCAAATCAAATTTGACTCAGTTGCAATGAATTAGAAAGATTAAAGAAGGAGAAAGTCAGGCTTAATCATGAGCTAACATGATTACCTTGAACTTGATTGGATCTAATCCAAATCAATCGAAGTAGATTAGCTCAATTGATGACATCCAGACCCAAACCCTTATTTGTGTGATCTAGTTAGGTTTAACTTCATGTGGTAATGAGACATGTCATAATCTCCATCATCGACATCATCAAAATATCTTATAATTGATCGAAACTTTTCTGATTCATACAATTAGAATGATCGATCATCAAAATTATTCTAATTACTTTCAAAAACCATCAGTGATATCTAGTAGTATATGGTGGCAACCAATCAGAATTGAAAGTGAATCTCTCAGTGCAACTACCTGTGTGATTGGATTCTTCTATCTTAAGCCCCGATAGGATTTGGATTTTGATCCATCATATGAATTAATCATTTGATTCGAGTCCTATGTGAAATTCTTATAGAAACTCTTTATATCATCTTCACTTTGCCATGACCATGGGCTTATGGACTCAATTCTCATGATCATCATAGGGCTACTTTGAAGGAAAATCCTGATTTCCTGGGTCAGGTTCGTTCAGATATGATTGGATTGAGAGGCATATTTCAAAAATTTTCTCTCAGATCCAGATCAGATCTAATACTTTTTAGATCTAACTTATAATATAATAATTAACAAAAATAAAACTAAATTAATTTTCAATTAATTTTTACCTTGATCTTGGGTAATCTAATTACCTGTTGATGATCCTGTGGAAGCTCTGAGGTTCTGGATCTAGCCACGCAAGTACCTGACCTCTACGGGTATCCACTCAGGCTGGATCTGAAGATCTTCTCCTTCTCTTTCTTTTTTCTAAAAATTAGATCTAGATCTGATTTGGAGGATCTTCAAAACACCTTCTAAAGATCACCCGTCGTCTCTACAGTAGTGCCGCCTTCTTCCTTTTTCGTCAGCCTTTCTTGCCTAACTCGCACTAATCAGAAGAACCCAACTTTCTTGGGTGTGGAGAGGAGGAAGAGGGCCAGATGGTGGCATGGAGAAGGGAGAGGGACAGCCTTGGGGCATGGGCTTGGAAGAAGAGTTCTCAAAAGTGGATGCAAATAGGATCTTTTTATAGACTATGCTGCGCCATGCAGTGCTGCATCACCCCGGCCAATCACGTTGCTTCATGCAATCAGATCTAAATCTGATCGGTGGGATGAGAGACCCATGGATTCATCCTAAGGTGGTGCCTAAGACTGGTCAAAGTCTATAGGTGAGGGTCACCTAGTTTGAATCCAACAAGCAACCAAGAGTCCCATCCGTATGGGACTCCAGCATCCCTATCCGTGGGCGCACACCATCCTAGGCATGGGCCCCCTTCTTTTCAATTTTCAGAGAAGGGACAAACCCCTATCTGCTCTCCAATAAGTGCATGATACATGAGCAGATGACCAAGGATCAGAGGTCAATGTTTGACCAAGTCAAAGTACAAGAATTAGTAGGTGATGAAAAATGGCAGGTGTTGTCTCAAATTTATCTCATAAATTAAGACAACCCTTTTCTGACATGGACAAGCTTCAGTCAGACCAGGTAAAGATACCTGAGTGAGCACAAACTCATTTGGCTCAGTCGAGATAGCTTTTATAATGGAAAAAGGAGAATGTTAGGCTCAATCATGTGCTAGCACGATTTTCTTGAACCTAATTGAATCTCATTCAAATCAACTGAACTGGGTTAGTCCAATTGATGATATCTAGATCCAAACCCTTGTTTGTGTGACCCAGTTAGATTTAGTTCTATATGGTAATGGGATATATCATGATCTCCATCATCGACATCATCGAAACTCCCTTTGATGGATCAGAACTCTTCTGATTCAGACAACTTAGAATGATCGATCATCTAAATCATTCTAATTGCTCCCAAAATCCACTATTGACACCTAGCAGCATACGGTGGCAACCCATCAAAACTAAAAATAAATCTATCAATGTAGCTACTTGTATGATTAAGTTCTTCTATCTTGAGCCCCGATCAGATTAGGGTTAAGGTGAACTTGTCAAACCCTAATTTCTATCATATGATTTAATCATTCGATTCAAGTTCGATGTGAAAACCTTAATAGAAACTCTTTCTATTACTTTACACTCTGCCATAGCTATGGGCTTATGGACTTGATTCTCATGATCATCATAGGGCTGCTCCTCATCCACCAAGGTAGATAGATTCCATCTTGGTGCAATCCAATTCCTACAATGAACATGCTATAGCCAACATACACCTCAGGGTTCCGAATGGCTAGAAGATCGAGTCATGGTGTAGTCAAACTATTATACCCTCAAGGTGAACTGCCGATGCACCTCAGGTCAATGAACCAAACACACTACTGCAGCATCGAGTCAGTCATTGGCGAGAAGGTAGACTTCCTTATGACTACTTGAGATGGTCACGCTCAATGCCCTCGTTCTCTAACGAGTATCTATACTCTCGCTACAGTGTCGCTACACCGTAGACTCAAGACTCAAGGGATGATCATCATCATCCTCATGATGATCCTATGGTCAGGAGCATTTTATGAGTTAATAAATGAAAATTCATGTCTTAAATTTTCAACTCTTGAAAATATGAATTATCATTACCATTAACTCAAGGGACGTATCATAGACACTAAATACACTTATGTGACAGAAAATAATCCATTTTATTATTTATAGTCAAAATTATAATTTTGCCCTTAGAAGTATATAACAAGTGTCAGCCAATTCTGGCTTCTAGGGCACACATATCTAACAAACTCCCAGTTGACCTAAAGCCAATTGGCTACAAATCTAAGTCCCATCTTCTCAAGATAGGCTTCGATCTTCTACTGGCCCAATGGCTTTGTAAGCGAGTCCACTGCATTATCTACGAAGTCAACTCTCTTGACCTCGACGTAACCCTTCTCGAGATAATTGTGGATGAGCTGGTATCACTGCTCGATGTGCTTGGATTTCTTGTGAGACCTCGACTCCTTAGCAAGGGCTATGGCGCCATTGTTGTCGCAGTACAGAGGAATGGCATCCGATGGCATCACTCCAATCTCTATGGTAAACTTCTTGTACCAGAATGCCTCCTTCGTAGCTTCTAACGCAGCGATATATTCTGCTTCCATGGTGGAATCTGCTATCACTGTCTGTTTGAAACTTTTCCAACTGACAGCTCCATCATTATACACAAATAGACTCCCTGATGTCGACATTCGATCATCTACATCGGACATAAAGTCCGAGTCTGTATACCCCTAGACTTGGAGTTCTCCATTGCCAAAGTCCAACAACATATCCTTAGTTCTTCTCAAGTACTTAAGGATACATTTCATAGAAGTCCAGTGTTCTTCACCTGGATTTGATTGATATCTGCTCGTGACACTCACAGCATGGGCTATATCAGGTCGTATACATAACATGGCATACATGAGGCTCCCTATTGCTGAAGCATAAGGGATCTTGCTCATGCGTTCTATTTCCTCAGGTGTGCTAGGGCACATCTTCTTGGAAAGATGAATGCCATGCCTGAAGGGTACTAAACCCCTCTTAGAGTTTTCCATACTAAACCTCTTTAGTACTTCCTCTATGTACATCTTCTGTGAAAGTCCTAGCATCCTATTCGGTCTATCTCTATAGACCTTAATTCCTAGAATAAAGGATGCTTCTCCTAGGTCTTTCATGGAGAATTCTTTAGATAACCACATTTTAACTATGGTCAACATGGAAATATCATTCCCAATAAAGAGGATGTCATCCTCGTACAATACGAGGAAGACAACAGCGCTCCCACTAATCTTTTTGAAGACACATGGCTCCTCCTCATTTTTGATGAAATCAAATATTTTGATCATATTATTAAAATGAGTGTTCCAGCTCCGAGATGCTTGCTTAAGTTCATATATGGACCTTTGCAGCTTGTAGACCTTGTAATTATCATCACTGGATTTGAAACCTAGGGGTTGTGCCATATTGATATCTTCCTCAAGATATCAATTTAAGAAAACCATTTTCACGTCCATTTGCCATTTTTCATAATCCAAATAGGTTACAATATCAAGCAGTGTGCGAATGGATTTTAGCATAGCTACTGGCAAAATAGTATCCTCTTCGCATTGACTATAACCTTTTGCCACTAATCTAGCTTTGAATGTCTCCACATTCCGATCTGCACCAATCTTTCTCTTGAAGATCCATTTACACCCAATAGGTACTATACCTTCTGGTGGATCTACCAAGGTCCAGACTTGGTTTGAGTGCATCGAGTCAATTTCTGACTTCATTGCCTCTAACCATTTCTTGGAGTCGATATCTGATATCGCCTCATTATAGTTTTTCAATCTACGAGGTGGAGGAGGTAATGTATGGATTGGTTTAACCTAATTTGGCTCCATTTGGTCCTTAACTCGTTGCTCTTATGAGATTTTCTCATCAAGCTTGATCTACTTTCCAATGCCGCTATCTTGAATAAACTATTTTTCAAGAAAGATGGCATGTCGACTCACAATCACATTATGATCTTCTGGAATGTAGAAATAATATCCTAATGACTCTTTAGGATATCCTATGAATCGAGCTCTAAAGGACCTAAAGTCTAACTTGTCCGCTTGTTGTCTTTTGACATGAGCCGGACAACCCCAAATTCTAAGATGACTTAAACATGATTTCTTACCATGCCATATCTCATACGGTGTGGTAGGAATGATTTTACAAGGAACCCTATTCAGTAAGTATATTGCAGTTAACAAATAGTATCCCCAAAGAAAATTAGGGAGGTCTGTGAAGCTCATCATGGATCGAACCATATATAATAAGGTCTGGTTCCTCTGTTCTGAAATCTCGTTGAGTTGAGGTATTCCTGGTGGAGTCCATTGAGAGACTATGCCATTTTCCTTGAGATAGTACAGGAATTCCCGACTAAGGTATTCACCTCCTCGATCTGATCGAAGAATCTTAATGGGTTTTTCAATTTGCTTTTCTACTTCATGTCTAAATTCTTTGAACTTTTCAAAGGCTTCAGACTTGTGTCTCATAAGATACACAGATCCATACCTTGATAAATCGTCGATAAAGGTTAGGAAGTAGACTAAGTTGCCTCTAGTCGGCACATCGAATAGGCCACACACATCTATATGTACTAGGACAAGAAGATCCGTGGCCCTTTCCCCATGTCCTACAAAAGGGAGCTTGGTCATTTTGCCATGAAGATAGGATTCACAAATTGGATATGACTCAGAATTCAATGGACTCAATAGTCCAGTTTTTTCCAATTTGTTAACCCTATCTTCTGCTATATGACCTAATCTTAGGTGCCATAGATATCTATCATTAGAACTTTTCCTAGGATGTTTTGATTTTATGGCATTCATATTTTGCTCAAAATTAAAAAATAGATACATCAACATGTAACTGATAAAGACCGTTAATATGGAAACCACTTGTAATTTTATTTCTTTCATAAAGAATATTACAATGGTCCTTAAGAAAACTAATTACATAGCCTTCTACTGTAAGGCAAGAAATAGAAATCAAATTTTTGCTTGCTGCAGGTATATAATAACAGTCTTTTAATACTAAGTCTAATCCAGATGGTAGTCGAAGAGGGTATGTTCCTACGGCCATGGCAGCAACCCTTGCTCCATTTTTGATGTGCTGGATCATCTCACCATCCCTCAGCCTCCTGCTATCCTCATGATCCTGCATAGAAGTGCACAAATGAGCACTAGAACTAGAGTCAAGCACCCAACTGGATGTAGAAGAAATCGTAAGGTTAGACTGAATAACGAGCATACCTCCAGAAGGACCAGCCTTCTTCTTATTCTTCAGGGTGGTCAAAAATGTAGGGCAGTTCCACTTCCAGTGGCCATTATTGTTATAATGAAAACATTTTCCTTTATCAACGGTCTTCTTTAACTCTGCCTTTTTCTTCTTCTCTCCTTCCACCTTCTACTTTTTTGTAGACTTCTTCTTCTTTCCAAAATACTTTCTCTTGGAAGAAGTCCATTCCATAGCAAGTACTGAGCCTTTAGAATCTTTCATGGAAAGCTCAATGGTAACCAGCATGTTCATAAGTTTGGCCAAGGAGTTTTGAAGTTTATGCATATGGTAGTTCATGATGAATTATCCAAATGCATCAGTCAAGGATTGTAGAATTATATCATTCTGCAGATCCATGTTCAACTTCACTCCGAGCTTCTCAAGCTCTTCCAAGCTCTTGATCATAATCAGACAATGATCTTGGACTGACTACCCATCATGCATGTTAGCCTTGAACAGTCATTTAGTGACTTGACACTTGGCTGTGCAACTCTATTCACCAAATATCTCCTGTAGGTGAGCCAACATTTGGCGAGCAGTTCTGATATCTTCATGTAGGCACTGAAGCTCATCAGACATCAAGCCCAACATGTAGTATCTGACCTTATTATCTTCGTTAGTCCACTTATCCAGAGACGCTCTCTATTCAGTGGATGGATGAGCTGGTAAGGTGGGAGGATCCTGGTCCAATACATGTGTTAACTTCTCAGAACCCAAAATGATTTTGAAGTTTCGAAGCCAATCTTTGTAATTTGGTTCGGTCAGTCTATGGGTGTCCAAAATTCATGCTAGTGAGTTGGATGCAGACATCTTCCTATAGAGAGTCAAAGTTTCTAGTTAGATATTGTAATTAAGACTTAACCAATTTATTTAAAAATTTTATTTTAAAATAAATTAGCTCCCACTATTTTCTCAGATCCCTATACTTCCTCTATAGAGATGCAAAAATCTCCATGATTATTGATTTCTGGTGGGTGGTGTGGTCCCACCGACTTACTCATCATCTCATCTAACAGTTATTGGTGATTGGTTAGCTAATGAGTGAACAACATTTATTCAATGATTCTCTAATCATGGTGCACCCAAACTTGGTCTCTAATTCATGAATCTCACCATGTCCAAAATATTGATCCACTCCTTAGTTAAGTCAGACCCACCATTTGCACAGATTGGATTTCTAATTGAGTCTCTCATCGTATCCGAAATATTGAGCCTAATTCATCCTCCAGCCCATAGCATCCGTGCCTAATAGACATAATTGCATCTTCTCGATGCAACTGAGCCACTCTAACGAGTCGAGAACAATCAACCTCGAAAAGGGCCCGCATATCTACAATGGTGGAAGACCTTAGACTTAATCTTTTCTTAGAAAGATTTGATTTTGGTCTCATTAAACTGGACTTGACATAGTCATAACTATTATGACTAACCTAGTGGCATGGGTTAGCTCGAATTATTGACCACCTCAGATTAGAATTGAGTCAATAAACATGGCCAGGTAAGTGAGATCGGTGGAAGGGATATGCCATTAACTCGATAAGAACGCATTCGAGTCGAGTAGCACCCAATTAAAAATCAGTCGGTCGTATTTGCCAGACTTACCTTAGACACCAAATTGTTGATATAGAACCAATCGGGTAAGCCTACAATCAAAACTCTAACCTCTAAGCCTAATTAGGTCTTAACTTGATCGATCACTCACGTGACTCGATCTTGACCCAGACTTAATCCTATTAGGCTGGTCAGTTTCAGCAGTATTGTTCTCATCTAACCAACTCTTGATTCAGTTTGATCAACCGCTTAGACCTAATTGAGCTACCCAAGCTCGAACCTAGATTTATGAATATGTCTTAGATCTAAAATTCTTAATTTTAGATCTAATTGATATTTCATAAACTTAATTCTCAATTAAGTTAGGGTTCATAAATAAAACATGTAAAAAGATCCTAGGGTTTCAGGATCTAGGGATTTTGCAGAAAGTAAGTTTTCAATTTTTGATTAAGGACGAATGCGCAGCACCCCTACACATCATAAGAACACCCCATCGAATGGGAGGAGAGGGTCTTTAAGCCTTACTTTGTTCTTATGATCGGATGGCCAAGGGGAACGCCTAAATTGGAAATACAACTAATCTACAAAATTAAATTAGATCTAAGCATATATCTTATATAAAAAATAGATCTAATTAAAACATATTTTGTATATATCACATATATCATGCATGCATATTTTTTAGATCTAAATTATCTCATAATCATCTAAAAAATTAAATTTAAATTTGATCATATCAAATGAAATTTAACCTAGACATATTTACAAAACTATTCTACAACTAGTCTAAACATGCAACTATCATATCTCATATGAACAAATTAAATTTAATTTTTTTTTATTTTTAATTTTTTGGTTTCAGATCTAATCACATCTCATGTGATATCTAAAATCACTAATTAATCAAATTAAATTAGATCTAATTTAATAAGAACCTGCCTCTGATACCAGTTGAAGGAAAATCCTAATTTTTTGGGTCAGGTTCATTCAGATCTGATTGGATCGAGAGGCATATTTTAAAAATTTTCTCTCAGATCTGACACTTTTTAGATCTAATTTATAATTTGATAATTAAGAAAATAAAACTAAATTAATTTTAAATTAATTTTTTCCTTGATCTTGGGTAATCTGATTACCCGTTGATGATCCTATGGAAGCTCTGAGGTTCTGGATCTAGCCACGCAAGCACCTGACCTCTATCGATATCCACTTGGGCTGGATTCAGAGATCTTCTTCTTCTCTTTCTTTTCTCCAAAAATTAGATCTGGATCTGATTTGAAGGATCTTCAAAATACCTTCTGAAGATCACCCATCATCTTTGCAGCAGTGTTGCCATCTTCATTTTTCATCAGCCTTTCTTGCCTGACTCGCACTAATCAAAAGAACCCAACTTTCTTGGGCGTGGAGAGGAGGGAGAGGGCTAGATCATGGCATGGAGAAGAAAGAGAGACAGCCTTGGGGCTTGGGCTTTGAAGAGGAGTTCTCAAAAGTGGGCACAGATAGGGTCTTTTTATAGACTCTACGACGCCATGCAGTGCTGCATCACCCCAGCCAATCACGTCGCTTCGTTTAATCAGATCTAAATCTGATTGGTGGGATGAGAGACCCATGGATTCATCCTAAGGTGGTGCCTAAGATTGGTCAATGTCTATAAGTGAGGGTCACCTAGTTTGAATCCAATAAGCAACCTGGAGTCCCATCCGTATGGGACTCCAGCATCCTTATCCATGGGCGCACGCCATCCTAGGCATGCGCCCCCTTCTTTCCAATTTCTAAAGAGGGGACAAGCATCTATCTGCTCTCCAATAAGTGCATGACACATGGACAAATGTTCAAGAGTCAAAGATCAACGTTTGACAAAGTCAAAGTATAAGAATTAGCAGATGATGAAAAATGGTAGGTGTTGTCTCAAATTTATCTCATAAATTAAGACAACCCTTTTCTAACGTGGACAAGCTCCAATCAAACCAGGTAAAGGTACCTGAGTGAGCATAAACTCATTTGGCTCAGTCGAGACAACTTTTATAATGGAAAAAGGAGAACGTTAGGCTCAATCGTGTGCTAGCACGAATTCTTTGAACCTAATTGAATCTCATTCAAATCAACTAAACTAGGTTCGTCCAATTCATAATATCTAGATCCAAACTCTTGTTTGTGTGATCCAGTTAGGTTCAGTTCTATATGGTAATGGGATATGTCATGATCTCCATCATCGACATCATCGAAACTCCTTTCAATGGATCAGAACTCTTCTGATTCAGATAACTTAGAATGATCGATCATCTAAATCATTCTAATCGCTCCTAAAATCCACCAGTGACACCTAGCAACATATGGTGGCAACCCATCAAAATTAAAAATGAAGCTCTCAGTGCAGCTACTTGTGTGATTAAGTTCTTTTATCTTGAGCCCCAATTAGATTAGGGTTAAGGGAAACTCGTCAAACCCTAATTTCTATCATATGATTTAATCATTCGATTCAAGTCCAATGTGGAAATCTTAATAGAAACTCTTTCTATTATTTCACACTCTGCCATGGCTATGGGCTTATGGACTTGATTCTCGTGTTCATCATAGGACTGCTCCTCATCCACCGAGGTGGATAGATTTCATCTTGGTGCAATCCAATTCCTACAATGAACATGCTATAGCCAACATACACCTCAGGGTTCTGAATAGCTAGGAGACCGAGTCATGGTGTAGTCAAACTATAACACCCTCAAGGTAAACTACCGATGCACCTTAGGTCAAAGAATCAGACACACTACTATAGCATCGAGTCAGTCATTGACGAGAAGGTAGACTATCTTATGACTACTCGAGATGGTCACGCTCAGTGCCCTCGTTCTCTAACGAGTATCTATACTCTCAATCTGGTGTCTCTATACCTAGACTTAAGACTCATCTACTATAAAGAAGCGATTGTATACTAACCTTCTGGATCAATCACGATCCTCATGATGATCCTATGGTCAGAAGCATTTTATGAGTCAATAAATAAAAATTCATGTCTTAAATTTTCAACTCTTGAAAATATGAATTATCATTATCATTAACTCAAGGGATGTATCACAGACACTAAATACACTTATGTGATAGAAAATAATCGATTTTATTATTTATAGTCAATATTATAATTTTGCCCTTAGAAGTGTATAACAAGTGTCAACTAATTCTGGCTTCTAGGGCACACATATCTAACATACTTCTCATCTATCAAGGTAGATAGATCCCTTATTCGTGCAATCCAATTCTTACAATGAACATACTATAGCCAACATACACCTCAGGATTTTGATTGGCTAGGAGATTGAGTTATGGTGTAATCAAACTACAACACCCTCAAGGTGATTTATTGATGCACCTCAGGTCAAAGAACCAGACACACTACTGCAACATCGAGCCAATCATCGAGAAGAAGGTAGACTTCCTTATGAATGCTCGAGGTGGTCACGCTCAGTGCCCTCGTTCTCTAACGAGTACTTGTACTCTTGCTTCGATGTTTCCATACCATAGACTCAAGACTCATCTACTCAAAGAAAGCGATCGTACACCAACCTTCTGGATCAATCACAATCCTCGTGATGATCTTACGGTCGAAAGCAGTTTATGAGTTAATTATGAACATTCATGTCTTAAATTTTTAACTCTTTAAAAATATGAATTATTATTATCATTAACTCAAAGGATGTATCACATACACTTTAAATACACATTGTAATAGAAAATAATCATTTTATTAATTTATAGTTAAAATTATAAAATTGCTTTAGAAGTGTATTACAAGTGTTAGCCATTCTGCCTTCTAGGGCACACATCTAACATTTGGAATCTTGAGATTATGTTGGCTAGAGCATGTTCATTGTAGGAATTGGATCGCACCAAGATGAAATCTATCAACCTCGATAAAGGAGTAATCCTATGATGATTATGAGATTGAGTCCTAAAGTCCATGATCATGGTAGTGTGAAATAATAGAAATAAGTTTCTATTAGGGTTTCACAGCCGACTCGAATCAAATGATTCAATCATATAACAGGTGTTGGGTCTGACAAGTTCACCTTGACCTAGATCCAATCGAGGCTTATAATAGAAGAACCCAATCATAGAGTTGACTGTACTGAAAGGTTCATATTCGATTCTGATGGGTTGCCACTATATACTACTAGGTGCCACTGATGAATTTTGGGATCAATTAGAATTTTCTTGAGGATCAATGATTCTAATTAGGCAAATTAGAAAGAGTTCTAATCCAACAAGAGGTGTTTTGATGATGTCGATGATAGAGATCGTGACATGTTCCATTACCATACAGAATTGAACCTAACTGGATCATACAAACAAGATTTTGGATTTGGATGTCATTTATTGGGCTAACATGATCTGATTGATTTGGATTAGATTCAATTATGTTCAAGAAAATCATGCTAGCACATGATTGGACCTAACATGCTTCTTCTATGGACTTTTTGGTTGGTCTAAACCTAGTAAAATTTGATTTAACTCATCTAGGAACATTATATGAGTTTATCCTGATATGACTAGATACTAGTCCTGGTCAGATCAAAGCTTGTCATAATCAAATCAGGGCTAGTCCTGGTCTCATATGATGGGCATTAGGACAAGGGTCATTTTAACCCGATCTTTTCAGGAAAGAAGGGAGGAGGAGCATGCCCCCTAGAGTTTATCTTGAGGTGCACATGAAAGAACCAGATCTAGGGTTTTAGGATTAGATCTTGAAACTTTTTCAGATCTAAGCAATGAAAGAAAGAAATTAATCAAATTCATTCATAAAATACTAGAAAAGACCCTAGATCTAGGATCCTATTACATAATTATAGCATGCAATTAAATCAGAAATTAAAAAAAACATCACAAGAGAATATGTTGATCATATGAACATAAATCTACACTAGATGTAATACATGTATGTAACAAAAGATCAAATCTTCATTATCCTTACAAGTTAGACTTTCTAACTCATTAATGTAGGCTTGAGGATGTTGCTTCGAGCTACACACATTTCCAGCCTCTATTGATTGTTCACATGAGCCCACGAATACAGATCAGAAGTTTGATGCCCGAAAATCAACACAGTATGCTAGTACTGTGCTGATCCTTCTTCAACAGTCGATCCAGATCTTTCTTCATCAAGATTTGAACTTTCCAATTTTTAGAAGAAAGGGAAGAGATTTTCAACCTGACACACCTCTCAAATAAAATCTCTGAGGAGGAGAAAAAGGGGAGAAGAAAACAATCCTAGAAGAAGACCCTCTTCTTCTTCTTTGCTCTCTCACCTAGACACCTTGATTGATGTCTGTACAATTCCCACACCCAAAGTATTTTTCTTCTAGGTTCTCTACAACCAAAACACTCTCTTTAATGTCTAGAATCACTAAATAAATCAGGCCAAAATTTTTCTTAAATAGAGGGATGTGAAGGAGTCCTTTTCTAGGTCAAATACCTAGACAAGGTATGTCCTATTAAGGCAATAAATGGGGCACCCAACACTTGGGCGCCCCCTCCAATCTTTTAGGCATGGACCAGCTATAAATGGAGCACAAAACCTCCTCTACTCCATTAAAAATCCAAGAGAAAATATCGGGGTGTGAGCGGCACAAAAGGAAAAAATTTAGGGTTTGTTAGGATTCTATCATACAGAATTCAAACCCAAAACAACTTGCCTTCCATTGACTTGGTCCACAACTAAATTCCATATAGGAAAGAGAGGAAGAGAGGGGCATGCATGAGATGGCCTAGGGAGAGGAGACTCTATGCACAAAACCAAAAGAAGGGGTGTGGGCTGGGCATGGGATATAAGTGGCGCAAGGAGAGAAATTTTAGTCTTAATAGGATTCAAAATTTGACTTGGTCAAATATGGTTTCTCAAATGAAATAAAACCAGAAATAATTGAACACAATTAGAATAGATCTTAATCAAATTAAGAATAAAATTAAATTAGATTTAAATCAAATTAAAGATTGGGTTGACACAAGTGCTAATTAAACTTGGACTCGTTCTTCCTTGCAATTGGCTTATCAAATAAATCAATCAGACTAGATCCAATTAAGCCCAAATTAAATCTAATTAAATTATATTTAATTAAATTTAATCTTAGCTCTCTAGCTTAATCAAATTAAATTAATTAACAATCTAATTGCTAATCGATCCTCCGCTACACTTGCACTAGGTTAAACATCAATCGTATTGATCGTTTAACCTTAGAATGATTCTTAATCGCTGATCAATCATTTGATCAGATCAAAAACTCTTATATGTATGACCCCATAGGTCCGAACCTAAGTTAGTAGTATAGAAATAAATTTTTGTATCAATCAAAATGACTATCTAGCAATGGTACCCGATGGTCGGATAGGTCGAATGTGTAGAACAACATCCTTATAACCCATGTGTATATAGTTTCCATATTATTCATCCTCTTGACTAAAATGCTTATAGAATACTTCAAAGTTTAACTATCAATTCTGATTAGGCTATCCACATTGTATTTCAAAATATCAAATCCAACTCATGGATTATCCTGGCCAAGGTTTTGCTATATTGAAATATAGTGATACATTCTTCTCCAACACTTGAAGTGGTCAATCCCATCTTGATCATACACCGACTTCGCAAGTGCTTGTCTATGCTTAGAAATCTTTCATTACTGAATTAAAAATTTAGTTAGTCTAGTTCCAAAGCACAATGAGTTGTTTGCAAGCCACTGAGGTGATCTCAGGTCTAAGGGATACTTATATCTATATTCCATCAGAGCAATTCTTGACAGTAAAATGCTTTAGAATTGATCACGTTCAGTGATGATGCACCTTTACATCTCACCTGTATGCCATACTAGTATCTCCATACTCTTTGGTTAAGAGAACAACCAACCTATATAACATACAATGACCTATGCTTAATAGATGCTGTCATCCTTATTAATAGCCTATCATTTAGTTATGAATAATTTAAGGACTAATTGATAAATCCTCTCTTTATCAAAACGTAATAGTCCTAAGAACTTCATCACAACTATGGAGTTCATTAAAAGATGAAGACTTTATGATAAAAAATATCAAAATATTTATTTTATTCATTAATAAATCAATTACAACTATAATATAGCTCAACCATCAACAAGCTGATGATTGGCTTTGGAACAAATTTTCCAACAACTCCCACTTATCCTAAAACCACTCGGCATAGTATCTAATACCCATCTTCAACTTGTGGTTGTCAAACTCCTTTATCGCTAGGGCTTTAGTGAAGTGGTCGATTAGGTTCTCATTTTCATCGATCTTCTGAAGGTCGACGTCACATCAATCCTTGATCTTCCAGGCTAGGTGGAAGCGATGCAGTATGTGCTTCGTCTGCTGGTGTGCCTTCAGTTCCTTCACTTGAGCAATGGCACCAGTGCTATCATAGTAGAGCAGGATTGGACTATCAAGGAAGGGTGCTACTCCAAGCTCGATTATGAATTTTCTCAGCCATACAGCTTTCTTCGTAATATCTGATGCTGTGATATACCCTACCTCACAAACAGAGTCTGTCGTAGTATGCTACTTGGAACTCTTCCAGCAGATTGCTCCACCATTTTGGGTAAAGATAAACCCGACATGCTTTGACTATATCATGGTCAGATTGAAAGCTAGAGTCAGTAAATTCCATAAGTTTTAGATTTGACTCGCCATAAACCAACTACTGATCCTTAGTATTTCTCAAATATTTAAGGATGGCTTTCACTACTTTTTAGTGATTATCTTTAGGATCTGATTGGTATCTATTCACTTTTTCTAATAAGTATGTGACATCTAATCTCGTATATATCTTGGCATATATGATAGATACCATTATCGAAGCATATGTGACTTTACTCATACGGTCTATCTCTTCTGGAGTTGTTAGACAATCCTTCTTAGAGATAAAAATTTCATAGCCAATCAGAATGATAGCCTTTTTTAGAATTCTCCATGCTAAACCTTTTTAGCATAGTATCTATGTACGTGGACTGGGATAACCCAAGCATCTTTTTAGATCTATCTTTATAGATCTTCATCCATAGGATGTAGGATGCTTCAACTAAGTCCTTTACAGAGAACTGTGATGATAACTAAACTTTTATTCTCTATAATGTGAGGATGTCATTCTCAATTAAGAGAATGTCATCCACGTATAAGATAAGGAATACCACTACTAGACCATTGCCCATTTATAAATGCAGGGCTCTTCTTTGTTCTTAATGAAACCATACGTTTTGATCACCTTATCAAAATGCATGTTCCAACTTTAAGATGCTTGCTTCAATCCATAAATGGATCTCTAAAGCTTGCATACCTTGTACTCATCTATGGATGTAAATCCCTCAGGTTGTATCATATACACCTCTTCGATTAGCTCTTCATTTAGAAAAGATATCTTCAAATCCATCTGCCAGATCTCATAATCTAGATGGATAGCTATCACAACTATTATCCAAATGGATTTGAGCATTGCCATAAGGGAGAACGTCTCATCATAGTCAATACAATAATGTTGACGGTATCCCTTGGCAACCAGACGGACTTTATGGGTCTCCACCTTTTCATCTGCATCCCTTTTTCTTTTGAAGATCCATTTACATCTAATGGATTTAACCTCTTCAGGTGGATCAACCAATGTCCAAACATTGTTGACCTTCATAGACTTCATTTTGGACTTAAAGGCCTTAATCCGTTTCTCAAAATTAGATCTCTGCATTGCATCCATATAGGTGATCAGATCCTCATCGTTCTCATCGAGTTTGATGGGATCACCATTCTGAACCAAGAAATCATAGTATCTATCTGATTGATGTGGTACTCTACCAGATTGTCTTAAAGGTGTAGGTACATTAGGCTACAAATTTGATCTAATCAAATCCAATTTAGGTTCAGCCATAGGTGTCAGTCTTTCTACTTGTTAAACTAATAGGGCAGATCCATCAACTGTGGAACATGGATCACCCACCTAAGATCGCCTAAGGAGATATGGCACCACCTGTTGCTATGGAAAGATAAAAGAAGACAAACAAACACAATCATATATGTGGTTCGGCCCAAGTAACTACATCTATGGGACATGCAACGCTTCACTATCAAGAAAAAATAATAGAGCAGATACAATCTTAACTCACCAACCCTCTCCCTCAATCTAGAAGCACTCAACCATACAATGCTCTCAAAGTAATCCCAAGAAGATCCCTCTCAAAGATCTACTAGTTCAAGGCCCATGATATCCCTAGACACTCTATGATCCTCTCAGCCTCTACATCAAGCCCCAGCCTTTGTCCCCAGGCAACCCTATAATTCCAAGACACTCCTGGTTTCCTTGATGCTCCTCGCACTCCTTGAGACCCCTGGCACTCCTTGAGACCTGGCTCTTGTTCTCCCTAAGAAGCCCCTGGCATGCTATACTGAGATACTCTCCTCGGCTACTACACTGTCGAGCCTTTCTCAGCTCTCGTGCATCAAGAGAGGTGCTACTACAGCACTTCAGTGCTCCTTGCCTTATCTCTACACCACCTAAGAGGTTTTCTCGAGACTCTCTAAGTCTTCTTAGGTCATCAGATCTTTTTATAAGCCCTAATCATCTCAATAGCCATCTAATCAGCTCTCACATGCTCTCCTACCTGCTAGATAGCACAACAACTCCATAGATTAAATAAGGTTTGATCATCCAAAAGTTTGGAAACCAGGGGAGCTCGGTAGTTTATTTAGTCTGTCGGTTGAGTCTCGATCCTCTTTCTCAAGCCCAGGAACCCAGCAGGTTGAATCTCTTATTTCTCCGCAAGAAGAAAGTTATAACTCTAAGGAAGGACATGAAACAAAAAAGAATTTCTCCTTCCAGTTGTGAATTAAAGAAGGAGAGCTCTTAAGCAACCTCTTCTCGCCAAACTGGGAAGATACATACAACCAATCTTTGGCGGTGGGGTGATGTTTGAAGGTGAATAAGTTATGAAATAGAGAGATGGTAGGTGGGGCATCAGCCATAACACACAGAAAGGAATCCAATGATGAACCTAAAGGAGTTCGGCACCATAGAGGCAAAGAAAATATTTAGGAACTTAAACAAGTTGACTACAAAGGGAGGTATAGGTAGCCAAAGTCCTGTTCGGAGGATTTCGACATACAAACAACTTTGGCGTGGAGGAGGGGAGCAGTTTTGGTCACTAGGACCTGAAAATTTGAGTTCATATTTAGGAGGGATTCCAAATTGGATCCTAATGAAATAAAGATCTTCTTGTCAAAGTTTATAGGAGATGGTGTCAGGAATGAAGGATGCTTGGGATGTTTCTATGGTTCGAAGTCCTTATGGGATGGATCCATCAATGCTAAATAGGCCAAACTTTCGAAACAAGTCGATCAGGATCCTTCAGTGGACATATGAATCAAACTAATTTGGAAAAAAACCCTCAAAAAATCAAGAAAAATAAGATTTAAGACTCTTCCAAAGAAATCGAACAGACAAAGATGCAAAAAGATAGGAATAATCAAAAGAAGGATTCAGGGACTAACATAAATCGATGGGGAAGAACGAGAAGATGGCGAGCTCGATGTAAGCCGAGTGGGAGAACCCCTAGGAATTGAAGGAATTGATGGAAGATGCTGGTACTGTAGAGCGGGAAGGAGATGAAGACCAAAAGAAAGAGAGAGAAAACCCTGGTGAACTAAAATTTTGAAGGAAGAAGATGAGCTTAAATATCTCCAAGAGTCTAGGATAGTTACGATTGCAGACCTCCTCTGGCCGATCTTAGGTTGACACGTGTCCCACTCATCATGGCAAAAGGATGGCAATACATGGAATCTTTATTGCATCATACCTTGAGTAGCGCTTCGATTGGAGTTTCAAAAATTGTCCTTTCAGGTCAAGTCATATTGAAGAAACTTTGATGCCAGTGCAGAAAAGGCCAAGGCTTTCCATCCTACTAACATGAAAATCGAGAAAAGACTTCAACAGTTGCCTTTCTTCTACTCCCTTCCTTTGAACTTCAAACTCAGGAGTGAGGGAACTATTGTTAGGGTTGAACCTGCTCCTACCAAAGTTAGGACTAAAATCTAGTCCCAAGGCGATCCTATGGCAGCCAATCGCCAACCCACCGATCGATCTTCTAGGCTGCAGGAGTGAACTCTTGAGCCCGTAGCATGTTGCAGACCTCGCCCAAGAAAAGTTTGGTAATAGATTATGAGAGCAGTTGAGTTCCTTCATTATAAGTGGCTAGCTCCAATCATGCTTCTTTTTGAATGAACTAGAACAATGAAGTCAATCGTCTAAGCAGCTGGCTAAACATTCAATTCCTGCATAATCTAGCCCAGCAGACCTTGAAGATGGTAGAACCCCCCATTTTATCAAATCCCCCTCATGCCAAATTTCTTCATGACAGACTAGATCCCATGGCAAAAGCCATAGATAGACAGAGCTTCTCTCTAAGCGAACTTCAATGCTTTACTGTGCATGGCAGATCTTAACTTTGTGGTGCTTGGAACCTTCCAAATGAACTCCTTGCGGTCGCCCAAAAGTTTCCCTCTCGGTCAATCTTCTATAATCAACAGGCAAGCCCCTTTCAGCTGATCTTCGTCCGAACGAACTCCTTATGGTCGCCCAAAAGATTTCCTCCCGATCTATCTCCTTCATTCATCAGGCAACCTCCTTTCAGCCGATCTTCCTCTAGTCGAACTCCTTTAAGTCGCCCAAAGGGCTCCCTCTAGTCAAACTCCTTCCAGTCACTCAAGCAAGCTCCTTCTAGCCAAATTTCTTACTATCTCCTAGAAGGACCTCATTCTCTATGTAGATTTAGCTCCCAGCACAAGGCAAATAAATCAATATGCAGACGACCTCAAAGAAGTATGAACTTCTCTTAAACTATTGTAATGCAAAATCCCTCACCGCCGATAGATGCTCCACCCAAACTCCATTCATTGCTCAGGTAGTTATAGCTATCACAATCAGTTTGTTATAAGCTCCATCTATATAAAGGACCCTCCAAATATGTTTCTTCCTTAAGCTCAAAACTCTGCTTCAATTTTTCTGAGCACTCCATTTCTGTTAGCTAGAAGAGCTGACTTGATCGTTAAAGGGTCCTGCCGGAGCCACTCCCATCTCCAATCAGGACTTATCTTGCAAGTCACCAGTGGCGACCTCATCTTTCCTAGCTCCAGCCTTGTTTGGCATCAACCAAATTTTGCACCAATTGTCAATACTATAAACAAGCTCATTTGCCAAATACTAAATTTATCAAGATATAGAGTTACTAACAATTCATAATAGTATAAGAAATTCCATCTTAATTAACTTTTGATTGAATCCTTATCCTCTAACTTAAGTAAACAAATTCAAATTAAAATATTTAAGTCATACCAGTCTCTTTCACCTTAAGGGAACTCACATCACCTGCTATCATTCTTACTTCGACCTATCTTGATCATTAGGACTTGTCCTCATTTTCTTGCTTGCACATCAGTAAGTGAAACATTAGACTTTGATGGGAATCTTTTAATTGGAGCTTTGTCTGGACAATTCCTCTTCTGATGACCCATCTGTCCATACTGGAAACATCCTCTAAACCACTTTTTACATTCTCTTGAGGGAAACTTTCCATAATTAGTACACTGAGGAATTTGATTAAATAATGAGCAATTGAACTAGCACTCTTATTAAGATTATCCTGCGATTCCATTGCTCTAGAACTTCTAGCTCTCTTATAACTTCTTCCAATATCTACATCTTGTGATTGAAAATTACAAACAGAATCTAATACAGTAGTAACTACCCGAGTGATTATACCTACAACTTCTTGCAATCCAATGGTAGGTACTTGCACTTGAAATAAAGATACAGATGCTAGAGTACTATATGCAAGCTTAGAAACATTTTCTTGCAATCGTAAATTCTCTCTCTCCTCTCCTAGGGTAACCGATAAAGTATTGGATAATGTTCTATGATCTTGGCCTTCACTAACAACTCTTCTTGCTCTATGCTGACCTCAACCTCGACTCCTACTTGAGCCATGTCCTCAACTACTATCTTTTACCAATAACTAATCTCCATCAAACCCTGACCTTGTTCGAACCATCTTCCTACAAAATGCAATTGATAACATTAACTTTTTTCCTTTTACAATAATCTTTTTGATAACTAAATCTCAAAAGAAAACATCCCAATATTAAAGCATAAACTTAAAAGAAATATTGCTAAAAAGAATCGTTAAGAGACCTTGATTCATTAACCTTGGCTCATCTCTATGAATCATAAACCTTTGCTCTAACTTAAGTCCATCCCTACTATTCATAACTCATTTCTTATGCTTACTAATTATAAACTTTCATTCATCTCTATTGATCATAAATCCTTGCTGACTTCCATTATCCATAAACCATTACTTATCTCTATTGATTTTTAATTCTTGCTCATACCATTAATTTAACCTTGTTTATATCAACAATTACACCCTGCTCATCCGAATAAACTATTAACCTTGCTCTGATCTTCAATTAGACCTTACTTATATCATCAATTAAACCTTGCTTATCTCTATAAACCATTAAATGTTTGATCTGATACCAAATATGTAACACCCCACCCCTAAATCCAAGTGATGGTACCATACCCCACCCTTATTTTAAGGTTAAGGTAATTTCTATTGTATATCAAAATAGAAGAATCACTTAAACCTACTCAAAATAATTTTCTTGATCAATTATTCCATCCATCACAAGCATTTCAACTATACTTACCCTTTCTTGGAAACCAAACTCAAGCTTTTAATTAAATCTTCACTGTAAATCATTATCGCAATTTAACTCATTAATTCAGATAAACAACTCAAAGTTTCAATAACAAAATCATGCTTCATACATACATTCTTTTTGTTAAACCTGTTAGATATGTGTGCCCTAGAAGCCAGAATTGGCTGACACTTGTAATACACTTCTAGGAGCAAAATTCTAATTTTGACTATAAAAAATAAAATAGATTATTTTCTATCATAAATATGTATTTAGTGTCTGTGATACATCCTTTGAGTTAATGGTAATGATAATTCATATTTTCAAGAGTTGAAAATTTAAGACTTGAATTTTCATTTATTAACTCATAAAATGATCCTGACCGTAGGATCGTCATAAGGATGGTGATTGATCTAGAAGGTTAGTGTACAATAATTTCTTTATAGTAGATGAGTCTTGAGTCTACGGTGTAGAGATACTAGAGCAAGAGTATAGATACTCGTTAGAGAATGAGGGCACAAAGCGTGACCACCGCGAGTAGTCATAAGGAAGTCTACCTTCTCATCGATGACTGACTCGAAACTGCAGTGGTATGTCTGGTTCTTTGACTTGAGGTGCATTGGTAATTTACCTTGAAGGTATTATAGTTTGACTACAGCATGACTCGATCTTCTAGCCACTCAGAACCCTGAGGTGTATGTTGGCTATAGCATGTTCATTATAGGAATTGGATTGCACCAAGAGGAAATCTATCTACCTCGGTGGATGAGGACCAGCCCTATGATGATCATGAGTATCAAGTCCATAAGCCCATGGCCATAGATGAGAGTGAAATAATAGAAAGAGTTTCTATTAAGATTTTCACATCGAACTTGAATCGAATGATTAAATCATATGATAGAAATTAGGGTTTGACAAGTTCACCTTAACCCTAATCTGATCGAGGCTCAAGATAGAAGAACTTAATCGCACAAGTAGCTACACCAAAAGGTTCATTTACATTTTTGATGGGTTGCCACCATATACTGATAGGTGTCATTGGTGGATTTTTGGAGCAATTAGAATGATTTAGATGATCGATCATTTTAGTTGTCTGAATCAGAAGAGTTCTAATCCATCTAAAGGAGTTTCGATGATGTTGATGATGGAGATCATGACTTATCCCATTACCATACAGAACTAAACCTAACTGGATCATACAAATAAGAGTTTGGATTTGGATATCATCAATTGGACTAACCCAATTTAATTAATTTGAATTAGATTCAATTAGGTTCAAGAAAATCATGCTAGTACACAATTGAACCTAACGTTCTTCTCTTATTATCATTAAAAGTTATTGCGACTGAGTCAGATATGTTTGTGCTCACTTAGATACCATTACTTGGTCTGACTGAAGCTTGTCCAAGTTAGAAAAGGATTGTCTTAATTTATGAGATAAATTTGAGATAACATCTATCATTTTCCATCACCTACTAATTCTTGTCTTTTGACTTTGGTCAAACATTGACCTTTGACTCTTGGACATCTGCCCATGTGTCATGCACTTATTGGAGAGCAGGGGCTTGTCCTCTTACTGGACTTTAAAAAGGAGGGGGCACATGCCTAGGATGGTGTGCGCCCATGGATAGGAATGCCTGGAGTCCCATACAGATGGGACTCCAGGTTGCTTCTAAGATTCTACTTAGCTGACCCTTACCTATAGACTTTGACCAGTCTTAGGCACCATCTAAGGATGAATTAGTGGGGCTCTTATCTGATTGGATCAGGTGATATCATCCCTCAAATCAGATTTAGATCTGATTGCATGAAGAAATGTGATTAGCCGGGATGATGTGGCACTGCAAGGCACAGCAGCGTCTATAAATAAACCCTATCTACACCCAACTTTCATAGAGTTCCTCTTAGCCCATGCCCCAAGGCTGCCCCTCTTCCTCCTCCATACCATCTTCTGATCCTCTCTCTCCTCTCCATGCCCAAGGAATGTTGGGCTCTAGTTTGATGCGATCCAGGCAAGAAAAGACTAACGAGAAAGGAAGAAGGCAGCACTGCTGCAAGGACGACTGCTGATCTTCAGAAGAAGTTTTGAAGATCCTCCAAATCAGATCTAGACCTAATTTTTGGAGAGAAGATAAAAAAAGGAGAAGATCTCTAGATCTAGCTCATGTGGATATCGGTAGAGGCCAGGCGCTTGCATGGCTAGATCCAAAACCTCAGGCAATCAACAGAATCATCAAAGGATAATCGGATTACCCACATCAAGATATAAATTAAATTAGATTTAATTTATTTTTATTTATTAGTTTTAAAATATCTCAGATCTGATATGGATGCTTGAAAAATTTTTTTGAAATATCTCTCTTGATTCGAATTAGATCTGAACGAACCTGATCCAAAAAATCTGAATTTTCCTTCAACAAGTATCAGAGCCAAGTTCAATAAAATTTATTTAGATCTAATTTTAATGAAGCCATACATTTTGATCACCTAATCAAAATGCATGGTTCAACTCCAAGATGCCTTCTTTAATCCATAAACGGATCTCCAAAGCTTGCACACCTTGGACTCATCTATGGATGTGAATCCCTCAAGTTGTACGATATATATCTTTTTGGTCAGCTCTCCATTCAGAAAAGCTATCTTTACATCTATCTGTCAGATCTTATAATCTAGATGGGCTGCTATCGCAAGCATTATTCGAATAAATTTGAGCATTTTCATAGGGAAGAACGTCTCATCATAGTCAATACTGTAATATTGATGATACCCCTTGGCAACCAAATGGGATTTATAGATCTCCATCTTTCCATCTGCGCCCCATTTCCTTTTGAAAATCCATTTACACCCAATGGGTTTAACCTATTCAGGTGGGTCAACCAATGTCCATGCATCATTGACCTTCATAAACTCTATCTTGGATTTCATGGTCTCAAGCTATTTTTTAGAATCAGACCTCTGCATTGTATCCATATAAGTGATCAAATCCTCATCATTCTCATCGAGTTTGATGGGATAATCCTCCCAGACCAAGGAACCATTGTATCTGTCTAGCTGATGCAGTACTTTACTAGATCGTCTTAATGATGTAGGTACATTGAGCTCCAGATTTGATCTACTCAAATTCAATTCAGATTTAGCTATAGATGTCGATCTTTCTACCTATTGAAGTTCATCACGTTCAATCTTAGAGGTAACAGTTCCTTCACCAAGAAATTTTTTTTCTAAAAGATTGCCTTAAGATTGACAAACACCTTCTGTTCATCAGCATAGTAGAAAATATATCCTTTTGATTCTTTGGGGTATCCTATGAACACATAGTTATTAGACCGGGGTCCAAGTTTATCTATATGCAAACATTTGACATAGGCCGGATAATCCCAAACCCGTAGGTGAGTGAGTGTAGGCCTACGCCGAGTCCATATCTCATATGAAGTCTTTGGGATAGATTTACTCAGTGCATTATTCAATATGTAACATGCAGTCTCAAGAGCAGAACCCTAAAATGAAACAAGCAGACTAGCAAAATTCATCATGGATCGAACCATATCTAACAAGGTTCAATCTCTTCTTTTCGATACACCATTATGCTGTGGTGTCCCTGGAGGAGTCTAGATACACCATTATGCTGTGGTGTCCCAAGAGGAGTCCACTGTAAAAAAATCTCATTCTCTCCTAGATATGTCAAGAACTTACTGGACAGATATTCATCTTCTCAATCTGATCGAAGAGTTTTAATACTCTTTTTAGTTTATTTTTCTACTTCACTTTAAATTCTTGAATATTTTAAATGAATCTGACTTATGTTTCATCAAATAGATGTATCCATACCTGGATAGAACATCTATGAAAGTGATGAAGTAGAGATATCCATCTCTGGCGCTAGTGCTCATAGGTCCACATACATCAGTATGTACTAGATCAAATAGCTCAATGGCTCTTTCAACTTTTTTAGTAAAAGATGACTTGGTCATTTTTTCAACAAGACAAGATTCATAGGTTGGAAGTGATTCACAATCACTGACATCAAGAATTTGCTCTTGAGTCAACCTGTTTATCCTATTCTTGATAATATTACCTAACCTACAGTGCCATAGGTAGATGTCAGAGATATTATCTAATCTAGGATATTTTTTAGAAGTGTATATAACACTCACAGGCTATGATAAAATATAAATATCATTTCTTCATTGTCCTTACATTATTGTAACATCATTCATAATGATATCACAATAATCTTTCTTTACTGATAAATGATAACCATCTTTAGCTAAAAGGCCAACAAATATTACATTCATCAGAAAGGAAGGATAATAATGACATTCATTTAAGAAAATGATATTAGTATTGAAAATAAGTTGAACTATTCCCATAGCTACAACTGGAATAGACCTTCCATCTCCATCATTCAGGAATCACTCATCACTTTCAAATTTTCTACTAACTTGAAGTCTTTGCAATGAATTGCAAATATGAATTGGACTTTCGGTATCCAATACCCAAGTAGTAGTATCATAAACAAAGAAACTATAAGGTGTTATCATATAACATCCTTGATCAGCAACTACCTACTCTTTTCTCTTATTCAGTCTGTTGGGATCATGGGAAGCAAGGCACTAAGGACAGTTTCTTTTCCAATGCCCATGCTTCTTATAGTAGAAGCACTTTGTCTGATCTAGGTTAGTCTTGGACCTTTTGTTTAGACTAGATAAGGAAGCCCCAGCATGAACCTCTTCATACTGCTGAATAATATTTAACTTTCGATACTTATTATCAAAATTGGGTTCCATAAGTATATCACTATCAAATAGTGAATGGAGCAACTATGGGTTTGCGTTTAACTACATAAAGGAGAACCAAAAGCCTAATTAGTAATTGATGCATTAAATCTAAAGATTTGAACTTTAATCAAAAGGTTTCTTTCATTATTTTGTTCGACTTGGTAGCCTCTACCTTCAATTCGAGGAATTATCCTAATTTCTTAGTGGATACTAGAATCCTCATAGACTGCACACAAGCCCAAATATGATTGATCAACCCATGTACATATAAGGATAGGATCATAACCAATTGTTTCTATAAATAATTTTTGGTAATCTAATTTTGCTCAAGGTATCTTTTTAGTAGGCTAGGGCCTCTACTGAAAGTCCTAGTTAGGTCCAACCATTAACATGATCATACTTGGTCCATCTAACTAATGAATGATTAAGCCCAACTATGGTTGGTCAACCTAACCACTATTTAGAAAGATGCGGCCAAAGAATCATATTATGAATGATAATTCCATTAGCGGATAAGCACCAGGCATATGGGCCTGCAATGATTATCCAACTAATAGATCCATTATCATTCATTTAATGGGAGGCTATGATCTAGTTATTATCATAATATTTTATTTTAAGAACCTAATAATTTTAGAGGATTTAATTGATTGGATTTAAAAAATAGAGAAGAGAACCAGCCATTTTCGATCCTTCCACTGACTTCACCAAGTTAGATCACAAAGGACCTAATTAAAGCTTGCATTAGGAGCACCTAAATTAGTCACACTGATTTACCTAATTGACACGGATGAGCCCAAATCATCAAGTAATCTAATCAAAATCTAATTCACCAGGATGGCCAGGTAAGTGAGATCAGTAGAAGGGATATGCCATTAACTCATCAAAGATTGAATCAGTGCGAGTAGCTTGTAATTAAAAACCAATGGTTAGACTGTCAAACTTACCTTAGATACCATCCAATTTATTAGTTTTAATTTGATCAACTTAGTAATTTTGGGTTTGACCGCATAGCCATGAATTATGCCCATTTGGTCCTCGTTAAAGGCATGGACTTGACCAACTACAACTATTGTAATTGAGTCAAAAGAGTCCTTGACCTAATCTAATTCAAAATTTGATTAAATTTGATCAATTACTCTAATTTAGTTCATTCTTTAGCTAATCTTAGGTCTAACCCAATTAATGAACTTAATTCATCTAACCCAATAATCCAATGTTATGATCAATGACTTAGGATCTTTAATTCATAATTCTAGAGCCTAATTCATCATACTTAATTCTTAATTAATTTTTTGAATTGAGGGTTAGGGTTTGATATTTTGAAAAATATTTTTTAAAATTTTTAAAATTTTTTTTATAATTTAGAACTATTCACCAAATGGGTCTACTCACTTTAAAAATGGGTCGGCTCATTTCATAAATAGTACTAGTTATAGGTTTTAATCTATGATATGTACAATACATAAAATTATGAATTACTTTAGATCTAATCTAAATAATTATTCATGATTAAAATTAGATTAAAACCATCATAAAAATTATTAGATCAGATGTAAAATTTTATGATCAATTTTTTAGATCCGCAACGTACTAGGACAACCTTTCCACTATAGGGGGTAAACCCTATAGCAGGACAACCTATAGTCCGTGCAATTATGATTTTTAATTTTAGATTTAAACATCAAATTATATCTAAAATTATAATCTAAACATACATAAATCATGTAATAAAATAACCTATGCTCTGATACTAATTGAAGAAAACCGATCTAGGGTTCTGGGATGAACTTTTGAAATATTTTCAAAATCATAGTGAAAAAGATGAATTAATCAAATTAATTCATGAATAATATAATATAAAACCCTAGATCTGAAATTTAATTATATGATCAAAGCATGATATTAAATCATAAATTAAAAATATTAGAAAACTACATGTTGATCATATCAACATGCAGATCTATTCTAGATCAAATCTAGTAATGCAATAGGGAGATCAGATCATCCTTACCTTTGAATCACGAGTTTCTTAACTCACTAATCTTGGTCTGAGATGGTTGCTCTGAGCTGCACATATGTTCAGCCTCTATGAGTTGTCCACACGAGCCCTCAATCATAAATATGAAGTCCAATGTCCGAAAATCCGTGCAGCCTACTAGAACTACGTTGATCCTTCTTCGATAGTTGATCTGGATTTTTCTTTCATTGAAACTTAAACTCTTCAATTTTTAGAAAATTAGGAAGGAGACTTTGGACTTGAGACACCTCTCAAGATAACAAAAAATAATGGAGGAATAAGGTTTGAGAAAACCCTAGAAGAAGACCCTCTTCTTCTTCTCTTTTCTCTCACTAGAGGACCTAGATTGGTGCTTCTATATTTCCCATGCCTATATTCTCTGCACTCATCCCTTTCAATGCCTAATAACTCTCTTTTAGATCTATCATCCATAAAAAAGTTAGATCAAAAGACCTTTTATATTGAGAGTTATGGAGAAATCCTTGTCTAAGTCAAATACCTAGTTAAGAGACCTCCAAATTGGGCTAGACTTGGGGCGCCCAACTCTTGGGCATCCCCTCCTTCATTTTGGGTGTGGACCACCTGGTGTTTGGTGCATTAAAATCCTTTATTTTTTATAAAAAATTTAGGAAAATATCAGGAGTCTAGGCACCATACATGGATAAGAATTCAGGTTGCAACAAACTCTATAAAATTGAGTTTGAAATCAAAACAACTAATTTATTTTGACTTGGTCCTCAACCAAATACCATATAAGAAGTATATGGAATATGGGGATTCATGTCTTATCTCTAAGAAAAAGAGATTCCATGAAAAAATTAAATAAAATTTCATGGAGAGTGCATGGAGATTGAATGACGCAAGGATTTGGGAGTCCTAGTCTCATTAGGACTCCTAATTTGACTTGGTCCAACTTGATCCTTAGACCAAATTAAATTATGATTTATTTAACTAAATTAAATTAGATCTTAGTCCAACTAATAAATTTATTAAATTAGATTAAATTATATTTAATTCTAATTTAATTTTAAATCAAATTAGAGATTAGGTTCGGTCAAGCTCTAATTGAACTAGGACTAGTTCTTCCTTGCAATTGGCTCATCCAATAAATCAATTGGACTTAATCCAATTAAATTTAAATTAAATCTAATTAAATTATATTTAATTAGACCTAATCTTGGCTCTTTCTCTTAAGCAAATTAAACTAATTAGTAATTTTATTTCTAATCTATCCTCCTGCAATACTTGCATTAGGTCAAACATCAATCGTATTGATTGTTTGACCTAATAATGATTCCTAATCATCAATCAACCATTCGATCAGATCGAAAACTCTTATGTGTATGACCTTATAGGTTCAAACCTAAGTTAGTAGCATAAAAATAAATTTTTGTACCAATCAGAATGACAATCTAGAAATGATACCTGACGGTTGGATAGGTCAAATGTGTAGAACAACATCCTTAGAACCCATGTGGATATAGTTTTTGTATAATTCATCCCCTTGATCAAAATGCTCAATGGACAATTCAGAGTTTAACTGTCAACCCCTATTAGGTCATCCATATTATATTTTAAAACATCAAATCCATCTTATGGAATATCCTAGCCAAGGTTTTGCTATATTCAAATACAATGATGCATTCTTCTCCAACTCTTGGAGTGATCGATCCCATCTTGATCACACATCAACTTCGTAAGTACTTGACTATGCCCAAAAATTGTTCATTATTGAATTAAAAATTTAGTTAGTCCAATACCAAAGCACGGTGAGTTGCCTGCAAACCACTATGATGATCTCAGGTCTAAGGAACATTTATAACTGCATCCCATCAGAGCAGTTCTCGATAGCAGAATGCTCTGGAGTTGGTCACATTCAATGATGATGTGCCATTACGTGTCACTTGCATGCCGTACTAGTATCTCCACACTCCATGATTAAGAGGACAACCAACCCATATGGCACACAACGATCCATACTCAATAAATGCTATCATCCTTATTAATAGTGTATCATTTGGTCGTGAACAGTTTAAGGACTAATCGATAAATTCTTTCTTTATTGAAGCTAAATAGTCCTAAGAACTTCATCACAATAATGAAGTTCATTAGAAGATGTAAACTTTATGATGAAAACACCAAAAATATATTTTATTTAATAATGAATCAATTATAATTATAAGATAGCACAAACGTTAGCAAGCTAATGATTGACTTTTGGACACATTTTCCAACACCCGAACCTCTCCTGAGTGTAAACGAGCCCAGACTCCCCCTTGAGCTCATCAATAAAGAAGCCCGAATAGAAGACCGTGATAAAACTCTCATCCAAAAGATTCCACAACAATGCTCCTTTGAATACCACAATGATCCAAGTACTGATAGAGATAAAGAAGCAGCTGCCAAGACCAGAGAGGTTGCGAAGTCACCCAGCCAGATGCAACCCCAATAAGTATTGCCTCTACCATCATGACCATAATCATTATATAGAAGAATGTATCCAACTTCAGGATAAGATTGAAGCACTGATTAGAAGAGGTCAGCTGGATCGATTCAGGTGTTGGTCAAAAAGAAGGAAAGATCGATCAATAGCCCCACCATAGCCTGAACCACGTAAAAGGGATGAGCAGCAAGGAGATCGGCCCTCACTTGGCATCATCAATACTGTTGCTGGGGCACATTGGTGAGGGTAAGCCAGTGGATCGGTGGAGCCAGCAAAGAAGTAGTGGACTAAAGAATCTACCACTTTCACTAAGAAAGATGCTCAAGGGTTACAGTTTTCACATAATAACGTGGTTGTAGGAACTCTAAATATTGCAAACTATGATGTACGCCATGTTTTAATTGATAATGAAAACTCTGGTGATATCTTATTTTGTGATGCTTTCTCTAAAATATCCATTTCCAATAGTAGGATGGGTCTAATAAATTTTCTGTTAGTTGGGTTCACTGGCGACATAGTACCAATTGAAGGGATAATTAATTTACAAGTTGCAGTGGATCGGTATCCAAAGCAAGCCAGAGCTCAAGTTGATTTTTTGATAGTCAAGGCCCCTTCTGCCTATAATGAAATCCTTGGCTGACCTAGTTTGAATGCACTCCAGGCAGTTATGTCAACTTATCATCTAAAAATGAAGTTCCCAACAGGATCTGGAGTAGGAGAGGTTCGAAAAGACCAAGCTCTAGCTAGGCATTGCTACACCATTGCCTTACAAGGAAAGTAGCAAGTAGGTCCCTATCCGGTGGATGGACTTGACGCCCATGATGATTTGACTAAAGAATGAGGGGAGACCATCAATGATCTTATAGCAGTTTCTTTGAATGATGGAAATAAGGATCATACTATCCAGATTGGCTCCAGCTTAATAGGAGAAGTTAGGAAGTAATTCATCTCTTTCTTGCAAAGGAATGCTGATGTTTTTGCCTAGGTACCTACAGATATGTCAGAAATTGATGCAGAAATGATGGAACATCATCTTGGTATAGATCTCAAATGTTGATCAATAAAGCAAAAGAAGTGTTGCTTTGCACCACAAAGATAGAAGGCCATCATGGATGAGGTTGATAAACTACTTAAGATGGAGTTCATCCAGGAAGTGCCTTATCCGGATTGGATTGCAAACGTCATCCTTATCAAAAAAGCTAACGGCAAATGGAGGATATGTATAGACTTCATAGATTTGAACAAAGCTTGCCTGAAAGATAGATACCTTTTACTCAGTATTGACCAACTGGTGGATGCAACTTCAAGCCACGAGCTCCTCACCTTCATGGATGCCTTTTTTGGTTATAATCAAATCTGGATGGCACTAGAGAATGAAGAGAAGACCACTTTTATTACTAATCATGGACTTTATTATTACAGGGTCGTGCATTTTGGGCTCAAGAATGTAGGTGCAACTTATCAACGCCTAGTCGATAAGATTTTTAAGGAGCAGATCGACCACAACATGGAGGTCTATGTAGATGATATGCTGGTTAAAAGCCGATCTTCATAAAATCACATTGCCAACCTTGAAGAGACCTTCAATATCCTTGAGAGGTACAAAATGATGCTAAACCCTACAAAATGTGCTTTCAGAGTGACCTCGAGGAAGTTCCTAGGATTTATGGTATCGAAGCACGGTATTGAAGCAAATCCATAGAAGATCAAGGCTATCCAAAAAATGACTGCCCCTAAAATAATAAAAGAAGTTTAGCGCCTTATAGGCAAGGTAGCAGTCCTGAATCATTTCATTTCAAGATCGACGGAACATTGCATGCTGTTGTTCCAAGTACTAAAATAGCCTAAGAACTTCAATTGGACTCCCGAGTGTCAGCAAGCCTTCGAAGAATTGAAGAACTACCTTAGCTCACCTCCATTGCATGTCTTGCATGAACCTAGATTAGAGTTATTCTTGTACTTAGCAGTATCACCAGCAGCTATGGGAGCCATCCTGATTAGAGAAGAAGCTAAAGACCATAAGCCAATCTATTACATAAGCCAAGTTCTATGAGATGTAGAAATAAGATATACCAAATTAGAAAAACTGACATACATCTTGTTGATTGCATCTAGGAAGTTTCGACCTTATTTTCAAGGGCATACAATTACTCTTCTCATTGATCAACTTATTAAGGCAATTTTGCATCGGCTCGATACCTCAGGAAGGAGAGCAAAGTGGGCAATTGAGCTAACCAAGTTTGATATCAATTTTCAACCTCGGCCATCCACTAAGGCTCAAATATTAGCCGACTTCGTAGTAGAGTAAACCATCCCCGATGTGGCTGAATCTGAGCATCAAGAATTTAGTTTTCCAAGCTCTCCTGAAGAGAAGGCTGATCTCCCTAAAGACTTCTAGCCATTATATGTGGATGGTTCATCTAATACTTCTGGGGAAGGCGTGGGCTTGATTCTCAGCAATTCAAAAGGTGTTGTAGTAGAGGATGCATTACGCTTCAACTTGTCGGCCACTAGCAATGGATCAAAATATGAAGTCCTAATTGTAGGACTAAGAATAGTCAAAGAATTGGAAGCAGAACATCTGAAAGTTTATAGTGACTCTTAGCTGATTGTGGGGCATGTCAGTAGCTATTATTAAGCTCGAAAGGAAAGTATGAAGAAGTACTTGAAAAAGGTAAGAAGCTTGATCTTGGCCTTTAATAGCTTTGATATCCAGTAGATCCTTGGGTAGAGAATACTAGAGTCAATCTTCCCTCAAAGTTGATAATCCAGGCTCCAAATGAACTGCCGAAGAAAGTCCTCTTCGAAGTTCTGTAGCACCCAAGTTTAGAAGAGTCCCAAGCAATAATGCAGGTTGACCATGAGCCCAGCTAGATTGATCCATTGACTTCTTATCTCAAAGATGAAGTTCTTCCAAGAGATCCTAAAGAAGCTCAAAAATTAAAAACTCAGGCCTCCTGCTTTGTCCTATATGAAGATAAGTTGTACAAGCAATCGTACTCTCTACCGCTCCTCAAATGTCTTCGATCTTCCAAAGTAGATTACGCCTTGAGGAAAGTACATGAAGGGATATGTGGAAATCATCGAGGGATCAGATCTTTATCTTACAAACTACTTCGGTAGGAATATTATTGGCCAACAATGCATCAGGATGCCATAGAATATGTGAGAAAATATGACCACTGCCAAAGAAATGCAAATATTCAGAGACAGTCGGGTTCATAACTCACACCTTTAAATGCTCCATGGCTGTTTGCACAATGAAAATAGATATACTTAGACCTTTTCTCATAGCATCATGATAGTGAAAGTTTCTTTTGGTGGTAGCAAATTATTTTACTAAGTAGGATGAGGCTGATCTTTTAGCAAAAATCACTGAAGCTAAAGTATAGAACTTCGTCTAAAATAATTATTTGTAGGTTTTATCTACCTTGGATGTTAATCACTGATAATGGGCGCCAGTTTGTAAGAACAAAGTTTGTTGAGTTTTGCGAAGATTTGAATATATTTCAACACTTCACATCAGTAGCTCATCTGCAGGCGAATGGTGAGGCAAAAGTAACCAACAAAACTTTGCTTCAGGAGATAAAGGCAAGATTTGAGAGGGCAAAGGCACATAGGTAGATGAACTTTATTATGTGCTTTGAGCATACCGAACTACCCAATGATTGCCTATCGGAGAAACTTCCTTTACGTTGGCCTTCGGGATGGAGGTAGTTATTCCAGTCAAACTCTAGCTTCCTTCAGCTTGGGTTGAAGCGTTTAATAAATAAAGCAACTCATAGGATCTCAGGGCAAATCTTGATCTACTGGAAGAAAAATGATGGAAGGCACAAATCTGAATGGCAACTTACAAGCAAAGGGTAGCTCCCTACTACAATTCAAGAGTCAGAAATAAGACATTCAAAGTGGTAGACCTGGTGCTTCGATGAGCAGATATCTTACAATCCCAAAATTAAGGAAAGCTCATCCTAAACTAGGAAGGCCCTTATGAAGTCATGGAAATTATCTGACTGAAAACATATTATTTAAGGAAAAACCTATTTTCCCAGCACAGGATCGTTCAGATCTGATTGGATCTAAAGAAATATTTTAAAAATTTTTTTCTAAAATTTCAATCAGATCTGAGACTTTTCAAATCTGATCATAGAGTTCTAATATTAAAAGTTAAAAATAAAATTAAATCAATTTTAATTTTAAGTACCTGATTTGGTAATTTAATTACTCTATGATGATTCTGTTGATTTCTGAGGTTCTGAAAGTAGCCACGCATGTGCCTGACCTCTACCGATATCCACTCAAGAAGCATCTGAACATCTTCTCCTCATGAATCTCCCCTCCAAAAATTAGATCTATATTTAATTCGAAAAGCCTTCAAAATGATTTTTGAGGGCAACCTATTCGTCTCACGAACACCATCGCGTAGATGCTGAATCTTATGCCAAAAACCTTTGACCTTCAACTCAAATTTATGCCTAACTTTTTAGGCATATAGAAGAGAGGGAGAGAAAGGATAGAGGGGGTGTGATTATAGAGGAAAGGACCCTTTGGGTGTGGAATAAATAAATTTCATTGAGACAATTTGGTTAGAAGAGTTCTTATACTAGACATAGCACAATAAAGAGTCCCTTTTTACCAAAAACCTTATTAATTCAACCATTGGGACTTCTGGACCTGATCTCAATAAAAAACCCTAGATCCCATTTGGTTTTGACAACAAAAATCTATCTGGAAGGTGGCAGCATGAAAGGATAAGGAAGAGTCCATGTGCATCTTGGACTCTTCCCTCAAGAGTTTGATCCAAATCAAACTCTATCAAAACCTAGTCTAGGAATCTCCTAAAATTTCAAAATATTGCACAGCCAAAGTATACCTCATGCCCTATCATGTAACCAAAACTTAAAGAAAAATAATTTATAAAAAAATTTCTAAAATTCTCTAATCATGTGACCCTTAATTCTCTCAAATAGGTCAACTATTGACCCTAGTCCAATTGCACTAAGAATGAATTTAATTTTCATAATTAATCTAATTTAGAATTATTCCAGTCAGATGAAAATAAACCCATTCATGATATAAGAATAAGTCAAATTAAATTCAACTTGGTTGTGATGAATTAGAAAGAATACAGAAGGAGAAAGTCTGGCTCAATCATATGCTAGCATGATTTCCTTGAACCTGATTGGATCTAATCCAAATCAATCAAACTAGGTTATCTAAATTGATGACATCCAAATTCAAACCCTTGTTTGTATGATCTAATAATATTTAGATCTATATGGTAATGAGATATATCATGATCTCCATCATCGACATCATCGAAATACCTTTTGATGGACCAGAACTTTTTTGATTCATATAATTAGAATGATCGATCATCAAAATCATTCTAATTGCTCCCAAAATCCAACAGTGACACCAAGCAGTATATGGTGGCAACCCATCAGAAATGAAAGTGAACCTCTCGTTGTGGCTACCTGTGTAATTGGGTTCTTCTATCTTAAGCCCCGACAAGATTAGGATTAAGGTGAACTCGTCTAACCCAATATCCATCATATGAATTGGTCATTTGATTCAAGTCCTATATGAAACCCTTTATAGAAACACTTTCTATCATCTTCACTCTACCATGGCCATGGGCTTATGGACTTGATTCTCATGATCATCATAGGGCCACACCTCATCTAACGAGGTAGATAGATCCCTTATTGGTGCAATCCAATTACTACAATGAATGTACTTTAGCCAATATGCACCTCAAGATTTTGAATGGCTAGGAGACCGAATTATAGTGTAGTCAAACTATAACACCCTCAAGATGAATTGCCGATATACCTCAGGTCAAAGAATTAGATACACCATAGCAACATCGAGCCAGTCATCGACAAGAAGGTAGACTTTCTTATGAATGCTCGAGGTGGTCATGCTCAGTGTCCTCATTCTCTAACGAGTACCTATACTCTCACTCTGGTGTCTCCACACTATAAACTCAAGACTCATCTACTCAAAGAAAGTAATCATACACCAACCTTCAAGATCAATCACTATCCTCATGTTGATCCCACGGTCAGGAGCAGTTTGTAAGTTAGTTATGAAAATTCATGTCTTAAATTTTTAACTCTTTGAAAATATGAATTATCATTTCCATTAACTCAAAGGATGTATCACATACATTTTAAATACATACTATGATAGAAAATAATCTTTTTATTAATTTATGGTCAAAATTATAAAATTGCTCTTAGAAGTGTATTACAAATGTTAGCCAATCTAACTTTCAGAGCACACATCTACTAAACTCCCACTTGACCTAAAGCCAATTGGCTACAAATCTAAGTCCCATCTTCTTAAGGTGGGCTTCGATCTTCTACTGGCTTAAAGGCTTCGTCAGTGGATCTGCCGCATTATCCATGGAGTCAACTTTCTTGACCTCGACGTAACCCTTTCCGAGGTAATCACGGATGAGATGGAATCTTCGCTCGATGTTCTTGGATTTCTAGTGAGACCTCGACTCCTTAGCTAGGGCTATGGTGCCATTGTTGTTATAGTTTAGAGAGACACCATCTGATGGCATCACTTCAAGTTCTATGGTAAACTTCTTGTACCAGAATGCCTCCTTTGTAGCTTCTGATGTAGCGATGTACTCTACTTTCATGGTGGAATCTACTATCACAATCTGCTTGAAACTCTTTAAGCTGACAGCACCACCATTACACACAAAAAGACTACCAGATGTCGACTTGCGATCATCTATATTAGACATAAAATCTGAATTTGTATAACCTTGGATCTGGAGTTCTCCATTACCAAAAACCAAGAACATATCCTTAGTCCTTCTCAAGTACTTAAGAGCATATTCCAGTGCTCTTCATCTGGATTCAATTGATATCTGCTTGTGACACTTACAGCATGGGCGATATCAGATTGTGTACATACCATGGCATACATGAGGCTCCCTATTGCCAACGCATAAGGGATCTTGCTCATGCGTTCAATCTCCTCAGGTGTGTTGGGATACATCTTCTTGGAGAGATGAATGCCATGTCTGAAGGGCACCAATCCCCTCTTAATATTTTTCATGCTAAACCTCTTTAGTACCTCCTCTATATACATCTTCTGTGAGAGACCCAGCATCCTATTCTGTCTATCCCTATAGATCCTAATTCCTAGAATAAAGAATGCTTCTCCTAGGTCTTTCATAGAGAACTCTTTTGATAACCACATTTTAACTATAGTCAACATGAGAATATCATTCCTAATAAGGAGGATGTCATCTACGTACAGTACAAGAAAGACAACAGCGCTTCGACTGATCTTTTTGAATACACACAGTTCCTCCTCATTCTTGATGAATCCAAATGATTTGATCACATTATTGAAACAAGCATTCCAGCTTCAAGATGCTTGCTTAAGTCCATAGATGGACCTTTGCAGCTTGCAGGCGATGTGATCAACATCACTGGATGTGAAATCTAGCGGCTATTTTATATAGATATCCTCCTCAAGATATCCATTTAAGAATGCCATTTTCACATCCATCTATCATATTTTATAATCAAATTAGGCCACAACAGCAAGCAATACGTGGATGGATTTTAGCATGGCTACTGACGAGAAGGTCTCCTTATAGTCAATGCCTTCACACTGATTATATCCTTTTACTGCTAACCTAGCCTTAAATGTCTACACATTCCCATCTGCATCTATCTTTCTCTTGTAGATCCATTTACAGCCAATAGGTACTATATCTTCAGGTGGATCTACTAAGGTTCAGACTTGGTTCGAGCGCATTGAGTCATTCTTTGACTTCATTGCCTCTAATCATTTCTCGGAGTCGATATCTAATATCGCCTCATCATAGGTTTTAGGATCATCACCATGAACCCATTTCCCATGAGGAACATTTCCTCTACATTCTTTGAAATAGTACCTAAGTACCTTTCAGGAGGATGGAAAATCCTTTTTGATCTACGAGGTGGAGGAGGTAGTGATTGGACTGGCTTAATCTGATTGGGTTTCATAGGATCCCTAGCTCGTTGCTCTTGGAAAACTTTCTTCTCGTGCCTAATCTATCTTTCGATGCCACCATCTTGAATAAATTATTTTTCAAGGAAGATGGCATGTCAACTCACAATCACATTATGATCTTTCAGAATATAGAAATAATATCGTAATGACTCTTTAGGATATCCTATGAACTGAGCTCTAAAGGACCTATACTCTAACTTATCCGCCTGTTGTCTCTTGACATGAGCTAGACAACCCCGAATTCTGAGGTGACTCAGACTTAGTTTCTTACCATACCATATCTCATATGGTGTGGCAGGAATGATTTTAGAGGAAATCCAATTCAGTAAATATATAGCAATCATTAGACTATGTCCCCAAAGAAACTCAGGGAGTTTCATGAAGCTCATCATAGATCAGACCATACCTATTATGGTTCCATTTCTTCATTCTGAAACTCCATTGAGTTGAGGTGTTCCAGGTGGAGTCCATTGAGAGACTATGCCATTTTGCTTAAGATAGTCTAGAAATTTTTAACTAGGGAATTCACCTCCTCGATCTAATTGAAAAACCTTATGTTACATATGTGTGCCCTAGAAGCTAGATTGGCAGACACTTATAATACACTTCTAAGGATAAAATTATAATTTTGACTATAAATAATAAAATAGATTATTTTCTATCACAGTGTGTATTTGAAAGTGTCTGTGATACATTCCTTGAGTTAATGGTAATGATAGTTTATATTTTCATGTCAAAAATTTAAGACATGAATTTTCATTATTAAGTCATAAAATGCTTCCGACCATAGGATCATCATGAGGATGGTGATTGATCTGGAAGGTTGGTGTACGATCGCTTCTTTAGGATAGATATGTTTTGAGTCTACGGTGTAGAGATACCAGAGCGAAAGTATAGGTACTCATTAGAGAATGAGGGCACTGAGCGTGACCACCTCGAGCAGTCATCAGGAAGTCTACCTTCTCATCAATGATTGGCTCGAAGCTGTAGTAGTGTATCTGGTTCTTTGATCTAAGGTGCATCGACTGTTCACCATGTGGGTGTTATAGTTTGACTACACCATAACTCGATCTCCTAGCCATTCGAAATTCTGAGGTGTATATTGGCTATAGCATGTTCATTGTAGAAATTGGATTGGACCAATAGGAGATCTATCTACTTCGATAGATGAGGAGCAGCCCTATGATGATAATGAGAATCAAGTCCATAAGCGCATGGCTATGGCAAAGTGAAATAATAGAAAGAGTTTCTATTAGGATTTTCACATTGAACTTGAATCGAATGATTAATTCATATGACAGATATTAGAATTTGAGGAGATCACCTTAACCCTAATCCGGTCGGGACTCAAGATAGAGGAACTTAATCACCTAGGTAATTACATCGAGAGATTCATTTTCAATTCTGATGGATTGTCACCATATGCTGCTAGGTGTCACTAGTGGATTTTGGGAGCAATTAGAATGATCTAGATGATCGATCATACTAGTTGTCTGAATCAAAATAGTTCTGATCCATCAGAAGGTGTTTCAATGATGTCAATGATAGAGATCATGATATAACCCATTACCATACGGAACTGAACCTAACTAGGTTACACAAACAAGAGTTTGGATTTGGATATCGTCAATTGGACTAACTCAGTTTAATTGATTTGAATAAGATTCAATTAGGTTCAAGTTAATCATGCTAGCACATGATTGAACCTAGTGTTCTCCTTTAACAATCATTAAAGCTTGTCTCGACTGAGCCAAATATATTTGGGCTCACTCAAAAATCTTTACTTGATCTAACTGGAGCTTGTCCAAGTCAAAAAAGGATTGTCTTAATTTATGAGATAAATTTGAGACAATACCTACCATTTTTCTTCACTTGCTAAATCATGTCTTTGGACTTTGGTCAAATGTTGATCTTTAATACTTAGACATCTACCCATGTGTCATGCACACATAGGAGAAAACTTTGACCCTTGTCCCCCTACTAAAAGGTAGAGAGATAAAGGGTGCATGCCTAGGGAGGTGTGCACCCCATGTGGATAAGGATGGAGTCCCATACAGATGGGACTCCAGTTGCTTCAGGGAATCAAACTTGATGGCGCCAAAGAGTCTTATTTGGCCCAATCTTGGTGCCATCTAAGAAGGGTTTTGAGAGACTCTAATCTGATTAAATTAGATGTTGTCATCCCACCAATCAGATTTAGATCTGATCATACAAAGGGCCATGATTGGTCGGAATGATGGGGCACTGCATGGCGCAGCAGGGTCTATAGAAACTCTATCTGCACATAGATTGAAAGAGCTTCTACCTTAGCCCATGCCACATAGCCCCTCTCCCTCCATCTCCATGCCACCCTCTAGTCTTCTCTCTCCTATCCATTCCCAAGAGGATTTGGGCATGAGTTAGGTGCGATCCAAGCAAGTGAGAGGGGACAGGAAAGGAAGAAGGCAGCACTACTGCAAAAGACAATGACTGATCTTCAAAAGCCATTTTGAAGACCATCAAGATCAAATCTAGATTTAATTTTTGGAGGATAGATTGAAAAATTGTTGATCTCTAGATCCTGCCTAAGTGGATACTAGTAGAGGCCAGGCACTTGTGTGGCTACTTCTAGATCCTTAGGCAAACATCGGGATCATCATAGGATAATAGGATTACTTATAACAAAGATATAATTAAATTAGATTTTATTTTATTTTATTTTCCTTTTATTAGATCAATAAGATTAGATCTAAAGAGTCTCAGATTTGATTAAGATCTTAGAGAAAAATTTTTGAAATATCCCTCTTGATACAATCAGATCTGAACGAATCTGACCCAAGAAAATAGAATTTTCTCCTTCAACTGGTATCAGAGCCAGGTTCCAAAATTTATTAGATCTAATTTTATTTTAATTTTAATATGATAATTAGATAACTTTAGATATCACATGGGATGTGATTAGATCTAAAATTTAAAAAATAAAAATTAAATAATCTAGATCTAAGGTGTATGAGATGCATACTAGACTAGAAATAGAATTATTCTATGTGTAGTCTAACAAGATCATAATTTTAATTTAATTAATTATAATTTTTAGATCTATTTATTTACTATTTTTTGATATTATAAATATTATAATTATATCTAAAAAATAGAAAATAAATTTATTTAATTTGTTCATATGAGATATGATAGATGCATGTTTAGAGTAGTTATAGAATAGTTCTACAAAATTATCTAGAATAAATTTTAATTTGATATGATCAATTTAAATCTTATTTTTTAGATATTTATGTGATAATTTAGATCAAAAAATATGCATGATATGATACATGAGATGTATGCACAGTATGTTTTTAGTTAAATCAATTTTTATATGTGATATATGATGTAGATCTAACTAGTTTTGTAAATTTATCATATTTTTGATTAAGGTATTCCCTTTGGTCATCCGGTCATAAGAACGAAGTAGGATTTAAATGCCCTCTCCTTCCATTCAATGTGGTGTTCTTATGATATGTAGGGGTGCTGCGTGTTCATCCTTAATCAGAAATCAAAAACTTATTTTCTATAAAACCCTAGATCTTAAAATCTTAGGATTTTGTATACATATTTTGTTTATGAACCCTAAACTTAATTAAGAATTAAGATTATGAAATATATTAGGTCTAAATTTGAGAATTTTTAGATCTAAGATATATTCATAAAATTGGATTCTAGCTTGGATAGCTCAATTAGATCAAGTGGTTGATCAAACCAAATCAAGAGTCGGTTAGATGGGATCAGGAGTGCTTAAATTAACCAGCCTAATAGGATTAAGTCTGGGTCAAGGTTGAATCACATGTATGATCGATCAAGTTAAGATCTAATTAGGCTTAGTGCTTAGAGTCTGGATTGTAGGCTAATCTGATTGATTCTGGCTCAACAATTTGGTGTCTAAGGTAAGTTTGGCAGATATGACCGACTGATTTTAATTAGGAGCTGTTCGACTCGAATGCATTCTTATCGAGTTAATGGCATATCCCTTCCACTGGTCTCACTTACCTGACCATATTTGTTGACTCAGTCCTGATCTAAGGTGGCTAATAATCTGAGCTAAACCATGCCACTAAATTAGTCATAATGGTTATAGCTATGTCAAGTTATGTTTAAAGAGACCTAAATTAAATCTCCCTAAGAAAAGATTAAGTCTAAGGTCTTCCACCATTGTAGATATGCGGACCCTACCCGGGGTTGATTGTTCTCCGCTGGTCACAGTGGTTCAATTGCACCAGGATGATGCAACCATGTCTATTAGGCATTGGATGCTATGGGCTGGAGGATGGATTGGGCTCAATATTCTGGATACAATGAGAGACCCAATTAGCAATCCAATCTATGCAAATGGTGGGTCTGACTTAACTAAGAAGTGGATCAATATTTCGGGCATGGTGAGATTCATAAATTAGAGACTGAGCTTGGGTGTATCATGATTAGAGAATCATTGGATAGGTGTTGTTCACTCATTGGCTAACCCATCACCAATAACTGTTAGGTGAGGTGATGTGTCAGTTGGTGAGACTGTACCATCCTTTAGAAATCAATAATCATAGAGATTTTCACATCTCTATAGAGAAAGTGTGGGGATCTGAGAAAATAGTGGGAGCTAACTTATTTAAAAATCAAATCCCTAAATAAATTGATCAAGTCTTAATTACAAAAATCTAACTAGAAACTTTGACTCTCTATAGGAAAAAGAAAAATGTCTGCATCCAACCCACTAGCCCATATCCTGAACACCCATAGACTGATCGAACCCAATTACAAGGATTGGCTCCAAAACTTCAAAATCATTTTGGGTTTTGAGAAGTTGACTCATGTATTAGATCAGGATCCCCCCACCTTACCAACTCATCCATTCGTTGAACAAAGAGTGTCACTTGATAAATGGATGGATGAATATAACAAGATCAGATACTACATGTTGGGCTCAATGTATGATGAGCTTCAGTGCCAACATGAAGATATCAAGACTGCCCGTCAAATGTTGGCTCACCTATAAGAGTTGTTTGGTGAACAGAGTCGCACAGCCAAATATCAGATCACTAAACGACTATTTAAGGCTAAAATGTATGATGGGTAGTCAGTCCAAGATCATTATCTGATGATGATCAAGGACTTGAAAGAGCTTGAGAAGCTCAGAGTGGAATTAGACTAGAATTTGTAGAATGATATAATTCTGCAATCCTTGACTAATGCATATGGGCAGTTCATCATGAACTACCATATGCATAAACTTTAGAATACTCTTGTCGAGCTTATGAATATGTTGGTTACTGTTGAGCTTCCTATAAAAGATTCTAAAGGCTCAATACTTGCTATGGAATGGACTTCTTTCAAGAGAAAGTCTTTTGGAAAGAAGAAGAAGTCTATGAAAAGGTAGAAGGTTGAAGGTGGAAAGAAAAGAAAGGCAGAGCTTAAGAAGAAGGCCGTTGATAATGAAAAGTATTTTCATTGCAATATTGATAGTCACTAAATGCGAAACTGCCCTACATACCTAGCCACCCTGAAGAATAAAAAGGAGATAGGTCCTTCTGGAGGTATGCTCATTATTGAATCTAACCTTATAGTTTCTTCTGCATCCAGTTGGGTGATTGACTCTGGTTCCAGTGCTCATTTGTGCACTTTCATGTAGGATCTTAAGAATAGCAGAAGGCTGAGTGATGGTGAGATGATCCTATGTGTCGAAAATGGAGCAAGGGTTGCTACTATGGCCGTGGGAACCTATCCTCTTCGACTACCATCTGACTTAGATTTAGTACTTAGGGATTGTTATTTTATGCCTGCTGCAAGCAAGAATTTGATTTCTGTTTCATGTTTAGCACAAGAAGGCTATGTAATTAGTATTCTTAAGAATCATTGTAATATTCTTTATGAAAGAAATAAAATTGCAAGTGGTTTCCTCATTAACGGTCTCTACCAGTTACATATTGATGTATCTAATTTTAATATCGAGGAAAATATGAATGCCATAAGATCAAAATTACCTAGGGATAGTCCAAATGATAGATATCTATGGTACCTAATGTTAGATATATGTGCCCTAGAAGCCAGAATTGGCTGACACTTGTAATACACTTCTAGGGGCAAAATTATAATTTTGACTAAAATCAATAAAATGGATTATTTTTTATCATATATGTGTATTTAGTGCCTATGATACATCCCTTAAGTTAATGGTAATGATAATTTATATTTTCAAGAGTTGAAAATTTAAGACATGAATAACCATTATTAACTCATAAAATGCTCCCGACCATAGGATCATCACGAGGACGGTGATTGATCCGGAAGGTTGGTGTACAATCACTTCTCTTTAGTAGATGATTCTTGAGTCTATGGTGTAGAAACACCGAAGCGAGAGTACAGGTACTCGTTAGGGAACGAGGGCACTGAGCATGACCATCTCGAGTAGTCATTAGCAAGTCTACCTTCTCGTCAAGGACTGACTCGATGCTGCAGTGGTGTGTCTGGTTCTTTGACCTAAGGTGCATCGATAGTTCACCTTGAAGGTGTTATAGTTTGACTACACCATAACTCGGTCTCCTAGCCATACGGAACCCTGAGGTGTATATTAGCTATAGCATGTTCATTGTAGGAATTGGATTGCATCAAGATGGAATCTATCTACCTCGATGGTAGAGGAGCAGCTCTATGATGATCATGAGAATCAAGTCCAGAAGTCCATGGCCATGGCAGAGTGATATAATAGAAAGAGTTTCTATTTAGGTTTTCACGTCGGACTTGAATCGAATGATTACATCATATGATAGAGACTAGGGTTTGATGAGTTCACGTAAACCCTAATCTGATCGAGGCTCAAGATAGAAGAACTTAATCACATAGGTAGCTGCACCAAGAGGTTCGCATTCAACTCTGATGGGTTGCCACCATATACTGCTAGGTGTCACTGGTGGATTTTGGGAGCAATTAGAATGATTTAGATGATCGATCATTCTAGCTATTCGAATCAGAAGAGTTCTGATCCATCAAAAGGAGTTTTGATGATGTCGATGATAGAGATCATGACATATCCCAATACCATATAGAACTGAACCTAACTGGGTCACACAAATAAGAGTTTGAATCTGGTGATTATCAATTGAACTAATCCAGTTCAATTGATCTGAATGAGATTCAATTAGGTTCAAGAAAATCGTGCTAGCACTCGATTGAACCTAACGTTCTTCTTTTACTATCATAAATAGTTGTCCTAACTGAGCCAAAAGAGTTTGTGCTCATTCAGAGGCCTTCACCTGATCTGACTAGAGCCTGTCCAGGTTAGAAAAAGGTTGTCTTATTTTGTTGATAATACCTACCATTTTTGGTCACCTACCATTTCTCGTCCTTTGACTTTGGTCAAAAGTTGACCTTTGACTGGTCAAATGTTGACCATTGACATTTTGACTTCTGTCCATATGTCACACATCTATTGAAGAGTTGGTAGGGGCCTGTCCTCTTGCTAGAACCTAGCAAGGATGAGGGTGCACGCCACCCTTGCCGTATCCCCAAACTAGAGGCGCCCAGGAGTCCCTGTTGGACAGGGACTCCATCTCCTTTTTGGATTCCAATTAGAGTTCTCCTAAGAACCAAGTTTGACTGGTCTTAGGCATCATCTAGGTAGGAATCCAAGAGACTCTATTCCCACCAATCAGATTTAGATCTGATTTCATGAAAGGTTGTGATTGGTTGGGAAGTAGAGGAGTTGGATCATGCATAGTCTATAAATAAGACCCTGCGCCCAACTCAAGGAGTATCTGAAATCAATTGAAAATTTTCCATGCCCCAAGGCTATCTCTTTCCTCCTCCTCCATGCCAAGTCCATCTTCTCCCTCTCCTCTCCATGCCAAAGGTGTTTGGGATCCAAGTTGGTGCAATCCAGATGAGAGAAAGGTGATAAAAAGCTAGAAGGCTGCGCTATTGGAAAGGACAACTGCTGATATTTGAAAGATATTTTGAAGATCCTCCAGATTAGATCCAGATCTAATTTTTGGAGACATGATAGAAAAAAAGAGGATCTCTAGATCCAGCCTGAGTGGATACTGGTAGAGGATAGAAACTTGCATGGCTAGATTCAGAACCTTCCACTGCTTATAGGATCATCAATGGGTAACAGGATTACCCTACATCAAGGTAAATTAAATTTGATTTAATTTATTTAGATTTTATTTTTTATTAGAATAATAAGGATCAGATTTGAAACATCCCAGATCTAATTAGAATCAAAGACAAAAAATTTTGAAATATATCTCTTGATCTGATCAGATCTGAATGAACCTGGTCTGGGAAATCAGAATTTTTCTTCAACTAGTATCAGAGCCAAGGTTCTAAAAGTATTTAGATCTAATTTTAAATTTATTCTAATTAGAAAATAAAAGATTTTAAATGTCACATGAGACGTGATTAGATATGAAATTAGAAAAAAATTAAAATTAAATGATTTGGATCTAAGATTAGAAAATATGCATGACTAGTTCTAAAATAGAATATTTCTATAGAATAGTCTTGCATGTTTTCAATTTAAATTGATTAAATTATATTTTAGTATAAATAATTTTTTAATATTATAATTATTATAATAATATCTAAAAAATAAAAATAAAAATTATTTAATTTTAAACATCATATGAGATATGATTGATGCATGTCTAAACTAGTTGTAGAATAGTTCTACATAGTTGTCTAGATTAGAGTTTATTTTATTAAGATCAATTTAAATCTAATTTTTTAGATTATTATGAGATAATTTAGATCTAAAAATATGCATGGTTTGATACATAAGATGTACGCAAAATATGCAATGATTAGATCTAATTTGTATATGAGATATATGATATAGATCTAAAATTATTTTGTAGTATTACATGTTCCTGATTAAGGCGTTCCTCTTGGCCGTCCGATCATAAGAATGAAGAAGGGTTTAAAGGCC